>JAPMOQ010046685.1:672951-734814 GCA_026543055.1 Argiope trifasciata
TTGATCACGATAAAATATCGAAATTAAAATCGAAAAATGATTTGAGATTATAATAAATTAAATATATTTTTAATCAATTACACGAGGAGAGATAAATTCAATTTCAATAATTTTATTCTTGGGTATCTTTATTTTTAAAATAATAATAATAATAATAACATTTTTGTTTTGTTTTTCTATTCCCATTTTGTTATTACGATAGATCGCTATCATTAAAAAAAAAACTAGAAAATAAGCACTTCTTTTAAAAATTCTTTTTAAAAATATCAGAATTAGAAAAATATCAAACTTGTCTGAATCTGCAATTAAGGACTGGAAAAAAAGTTTTAAAATCAAACGCAACGATAGTGAAGTTTTACAATGAAAATTTAAATTTATTTCATTTTTTTTAGCTAAATTTTCATACTGAAATTTTCACAATTTGAAAATAAAGACAAGGCACTTTCTATAAATCTAATTTTAACACTAATAATAATAAATTCAAATATTCTACAAGGCTAATTTTACTAGGATTCGCAATCCCAAATGGAATAGTATAAACAAAATGCATCCAGAAAGCTATTACATCTCTTTAATAATTTGGCACTGAAACAGCTTTAAAGTACTAATGGGCAACAAAATAAGAGAACTTTACTAAATGACTGTTTTGAAATCAATGTTCTTTCAATTGCATTAATTAAAATATCATTTTCTAATATTCATTCTTGATATAGAGGAATTTTTTTTTATCAAAGGCACTGAGGTGGCGGATTGAAAAAAATTTACAAGGAAGGCTAAGCAAAGTAGAAAGCCATCAATGCATATAGGAGAAAAATCGGACAGATTTTAAACAAGTAATATTTTTAAAAGATTAACTCAATTTCTACTTACGTCAACAACAAAAAATCATGGATTTTCGCAAAGATTGAACTCGCATTCTTTACCTCCACGTGAAAAATACTGAAATCCTTGCATTTTACCGCTTGCTACTGCTTGTTGATTTTAATTTTCATAACAAACTGCTATAATTTAATCATATTTGAAGAAAACCGTATTAACATCGAGTGTCATCCACTACAAATCCCCCCAAAAAAAGTATTTGAACTTGAGTGGATGAATAAAAAGTATTTTATTAACGATGAAAATTTGAACAAGATAAATAAATAAATACAGGAAGATGTGAACTAATAGTAAAATTTGGAAGAAAAAAACAACCTAAAAGTGTAAATGATGATTTTAACTTCCAAATACAATAATAGCAATCAGACACTAATAAACATAAAAAGCTTCACATGTTTAAAAGGAAATTTGAAACTTCGCTATTTTGACCTCAGTGATGTGCTCCTGTTACTTAATAGCACCCCACACATCCCCATCAATAATCGTACAGATCATCGACAAATTTGGTCATCGACCGCGATTCAACCAATAATAATAACAACAAAACAATAACCGCAGGTATTTTTAAGCTTAAGAAAAGTACATCAACACTGTCAAATTGGAGACGTATTCAGGCGTTTCACTACCTTCTTCCGAGAATCAAACCTTAGTTCTACATCCTACGTTTTTCGAAATTCGAGAAACTAATTTTAAAGAAACTGGCAGGATCGAAAGCCTTCAGAGACAGATAAGAACAGTAACAAAAAAAGTAAAAATAACTACGTAATTCCAAAGACTGAGTAAAAAAAAAAAACATGATAGTGCTGTGAAACCACTGAATAGCGATAAGAATTATTTCTTCTAAAAATTTGCAAGAGGCTGAGAAAATGAGAATTCCCTTTTTAAAAGGTTTTAAAAGGATAAAAATCAGAGAAATTCACTTCTGAGGGGGAAACGTATCCGTAAAAGATTAGCGTGACCGACCTTGACTTCTACCCTCAAAGCTCTGGTTTACGTCTATTACATGTGAACTATCTCAGTATCCGTTCGGGAAAATTCAGTTAAGATAGCATACGCAAGCCTTTTGACCTAACCCTTCGTTAGAACTCCGGATAAAAACACGAAATAGCCGTCCCTGTTGCTATCATAGAATTATTTTCATGAACAGAAAGATGTTTAAAGTGTGTGTGTGCTTGCGTGAATATACTTTAGTAGCTGTGTGGGCGAATAGAAAAATCTGTCGAAATTCTAAAACATCGATATATTTCAACATGGGAGACACGATTTATATACAAAGAATAAGTGGTAAAAAAAACGTCATTCTACATCGCGACACAAGAGTAACAGAGAGAAATTTTTCCCTGCGATAGGTATTTCTTTGGCACGTGTCAATTTAGACAAAGGAATTTTAAGTATCTGTAAAAGAATGTTGTAAATATTAAGGATTTTTATTCCATCATTCGGAAAGTGAGAAGTTCTGCAGTTTTACAGAGCGTATTAAGTAAATAAAAAAGTTGGAAAGGAATTAGGAAATAAAAGAACATTTTAGTACGAAGTTATATTATTATATATATATATATATATATATAGTTTTATTACACATTCATCCTTTATTACAAATTTTTCACTCTAGTTAATTTTATTGTTTTTAATCAAAATAAAATTTTAAGAATGAACTGAGGCTGCAAATTCTTTTTAGCTGTAATCATTCTACCATTTATGTAAGGAGCAGCGCATCCTGAGTTACCAGATCGTATGACAGAATATTTCTCGTATTGAGGTTTTATTTTGAAAATATATTTGAACTATCATCCTATATATTGTCGATTATATCGAATTATATATTATCGATTATTTCAATTAGAATCTCTCTTCGAAAATATTTTTAATTTTTCATTATTATTAAAACCTATATTTAAACAAAAGCAACTTCCTGACATCATGCTTGTTTGACATAGTGTCAAATAAACATAACCAAGCTCCGTTCTCCCGTCTCAATAAAAGTAAAATTATTCACTTTTAATTTCGATACATAATTTTTAAAAAATAATCTATTTCGTAGAAAAGTTCAAACAATTACAGGACTTTAAGATATTTTTATTTTAAAACACGTTATTCCAAATTAGAAAGTGAATTTCAAATTACGTTTTAAATGCTTCAAAGGTAAGATCACTAAACCACACTAATAAGAAAAAGAAGGTCGGTTAGGTTAAACGAACAACAAGAAAATAAAATAAAAGATAAGCATCTTTCAAGTGGCATGATTTAAAAAGCTGCTATTGTAAGCAGAGTGAGACATTTTCTTCCCCACAAACACCATCTTCGTTTCCAAGCCAAGCAGGAGGCAATCTTCAGAGAAAAACAACCACACACGTCTAACACAGTGACATTTGTAACGGTCCCACAACAACGAAGTTTTGCAATTAGGTACTTAAAAGCGGGCAAAATGCCGAATCAGATCCACACTTCACGCAGCATATAAGATCAAGGGCGACTACAGCTACACTTCTTTGAATACCAATAGCAAATTGTCAAACAATAAAGAAAGAAAGGCTATGTACGAATACTCCCATAGAAACAGTCAGACGATGAAAAAAAAAATGAGAGAATGAAGATAGTACACAAAGATCAATACATCTCTGCTCAACAAAAAAAGTTTTGAAACTTTGACAGATGGCAGATATGTAAATGAAGGTTAAAATTTTTCAGCATAATTTATTTAGTTTAAAACTAAGTTTGACAACTTCGGTTTGCATGTGTTTTGGAAACGAGAATCGATTATTATAATTCTTTACTGATTTAAATATTCTAGTTAGGCTGCAAAAACTGCTTATAACTTTTTTTTTAATGACAGGGGTAATAATGTATCGAGTCGTTCACAAAAGAATTTTTTTTTTTAAATTAACAAGAGTAAAAACAATAAAATAAATTAAAACCTGAGATCACAAAAATTTAATATAAAGGTGAGTATTTAAGAAACTAAAAAAAGCACAAGCAATATATAAGTTGGAAATAATCATTATGAAGAAAAAATATTAAAAAATATGGTGCTTATTTATAAGCATTTAAAAGCTTTAAATACATTTTCTGAAAAATGATTTTTTTTTTTAATATTTCTACTATACGAGTACCATAAATACAAAAAATAATAATAATACACAAAAGATGTCTTAATGAAACCTATATTTAATATTCGTTATGTCATGAAGAATGTAATGAACTACGAACTTGATGGTGAACGCTCTATAAGAAGAATTCTAATTGTTTAATTTAAATATTTTTGAAAAAAAAATCAGAAATTTCATAGATAATTTCAAATACTACACACAAAAATTTCATTATTTAATATAATTCTTAGAAAACAATTAGTTACACTCTAAAATATGTAACATATCTTATGTTACAAAGAAAAATGATAAAGATTTTTTCTCTAGAAAAATCCGTTTTTTTAAATAATTGTTTATTACACTCCTTTGAAACGATCCTCCAATAGATTTAAAAGAATAACGAAATTCTGAAAATTATACATTAATTTAATAATGAACAACGAAAATGTATATACGCTTAAAAGAGAATAAGTCTCTCAAAAAGTAACACTTCGAAACTTCAGACCACTTCATTTAACCCTAACAGCCGAACTTTTTAACAGTGTGTTTTGTTCTTGATATATAACTTCAAAAAAATCTTTACATTAGAAATTGTATTCAAATCATAATATTATAATTAAATCACGAATCGCATAACAAAGGGTTTCATAATTCGAATTATTCTAATTCATAAAAATATCGTTTGAGAAGAATTTAACGAAGCATTAGTTTTTATCAGTGTTCCAAGAATTCGAGAGATAAAAATAATTATGCTTTCAAATACATAGAATGCACTCACATACAACATTCAATATAACAGATGTTAGTATATGAAACATCCATTATCAGATAAATTTATGCACGTTCAAACTTGTATCTGAATTTGCAATTGCTCTTATTTCCAGAGAGATTACTTTTTTTACAACTATAAACTACATTGTTTATAATACATTCATATAGAGATAACTGTATTTAACTATATAAAAAAATCAAAAGTCATACAGATGTTAAAATTTATTTGACAGAAGTCCAAAAATATGGAACTATTTAATGCGTTATATGAAAACTAGTCACGTTCATTCCTTGCTTTTTTTCAGTGACATTAAGTTGTGTGATTGCATGCGGAATTAATTTTGTTTTAACGTTATCTTTTGCACTTTTACATATGATAGATTAAAACGGCATCTACAAAAAAATATTACAGTTAAAAGTCAGAAATATTTTGAAAATTTCCAAAGGGTGTGATGGAGAACTGAAAAATGATATAAATCAAAGTTATTCTAGCTTCAAAGTTTATCAAGCGACTTTTCCCAAGATTATAAACATTTAAATAAAACTAGTTTATGGAAAAGAAATAAATTATTGAACTGTCTAGTCTTTACACATTGGTGTTTAAATGTATATGACATAAAATTTGCTTTCTTCCTGTGGTTCAGGAACTACAGAGCATATTAAAAAATCAATATACAAAATATTTTACAAATGCTTTGGATTTTAGTTTTTGAGTTTTTTCGAAAGAAGATTATATCAAAATTGAGAAAATAGCATTAAAATATTTTTATTCAAATAAATTAAGTTGTACAAAAAATAAGGAAATTCCACACGAAAATTATATTTAGTCTAAATACAATAAATGATCTCAGCATTCAAGTATCACGTGTAAATACAGTTATTTGTACCGTAGTACTCCGAAATTCTTGTCAAAAGATGGCGGACAGATTGCTGGTGATTGAAGGGCGAAATATAATAAGGGAACTTCCCTAATGCGAAGAAGGTATTCTGTTATCATCGGACAAGTATCCTGTGGATTTCAAAATATTTCTAACAGAATGTGTCCGGTTACTGCACGACTAGCCTCGACCAATCATATATAACTTGGTGCAGGCTGCACGTAATTTGATACAGCGTTTCGGATGACATATAGGAACACCTGCTCTACTGCCCATACACCACACCATATGATTTTCCTCCCGCACGATCTTTGAAGAAGCACCTGGAAAACTGCCATTTCAGAGCTGATAATGAAGTTCAGAAAACTAAAAACTACACTAAAACTCTCTAACAACGTATCTTCTCCGTTGCAATCCGACAAACATTAAAAAACTATTTTATTTCAATGTAAGTCATTGAAACAATTTGCACTGATTTAACTCTTAGAAGCCTGATTTACGAAGGTGATTTATTTTTAATATTACTGTGTTTGCTTGAGGGTCTAGATCAGAGTTTCCCAAACTTTTTTGTGTCGTAGACCCCTTGCCATGTTTTTCCGTATTGAATAGACCCCCTACTTACCTGATATTGATTTCCTGTAAATTTTTAACTGTAGTGAAGTTTACTGTTAAAAACTTAAAGTAAAAACACATGTTAATTTATACATTTATTAATTGAATTTAAATTTATACTACTCAAAATAAAATTTCGTATCTGTTATGTAAAATCTATGTAACATGAAATAAACATAAAATAAACTAACATAAGCAAAAAGTCAATATTTAGATTCGAACATGGCATCAGTCATCTATGGACAAAATAAAATTATTTAAATAAGCTTACAGCTTACACAATTTTATAAACATATTTAAAAAAATTTTTACTTCATAGGTACTTTTATGAATAATGTAAATGTTTTGATATTATAAGATAGTATGATGTGAGTAAATAGGTACTATCAGTATATGTGTTGAGATTTACTATCGTGGATCCCCATTTTCATTTCATGGACCCCCAAATTTTTTTTCCGCTGACGTAGACCCCTTGCAGGTTGTCATAGACCCCTAGGGGTCGATATAGACCACTTTGGGAATCACTGGTCTAGATGAAGGGAAAAATAGCTAAAGAATTAGTAGGTATGTTTTATGTAGGGCGGAATGCCTGAAGTATCAAAATTGACACTCACAAAAATAGCATTAGTTTCTTCAAGTAAAACATGCACTCGCAAAAAATAATTATATCATAGCGAAAATAATATATTCACTTACCTCAAAAGTATTTATATTCTTCAGAAAAAGAAAATATATCAAATTTGTATTCAACAAAACTTTTAGTAAAATGTGTTTACTTGTTCACTTTGCCGCGCAAGTAATATGTCATAGATAAAATAAAACAATAATGACATTTGATTTTTTTTTTAAATTTCGTTGGAAAGAATATTATGCAACAATAAAATACGTACAGCCAACCTATAAAAAAAACTAATAGTAATGTGAACATTCGGTTTAAAAGATTGGTATCAAAATTGAAACTCTAGGTTATTAAGGGTTAATAAAAAATCGGAAAGATAGCAAAATATTTTATGTATTTAAAAAATAAAAACTGCCTTTCGTCCAAAAGAAAATCTGCAATTAATTATCAAAGAGATTAAAGATTATAAAATGGAAACCAGTCAGTGTTAAGGACATTTTTTTAATTAAAAAAAACGCACAAATAGCATGATCATCATATAATAGATTCTCAAAAAAGCACATGTTTTACAGCGTGTATAGCCGGCACTGGAACAAATACCCAAGAATTAGAAGATATTTAGTAGCTTCTTATCGACTACTCAATCGGAAACTTTGAAGACAACAATGAATGACTATTTTAGCTTTCATTTCCTCTCTTCACGCTTAAATTGATATGAAGCGGAAAATTTAAAGTGAAAGTCTTCAAAGAAACATTTCAAATGCACAATCCCGTGCAGCGGATAAAATTACAAAATTGCACACAATGAATCTCGGAAGTCAAAAAACAATGTAGGACAGCTGCACGTCAAGGGCGAAGTAACTTGAAACTCGCATCTCTCGGTTCATAGACACACACAGTGGGAAAATAAAGTTTGTACTGGAAATCGTTTGGTTTTACAGATTAGAGTTTGCTTCTACAAATATGAAGTACAACCAGAAATACAAACAAAAATTGAGAAGTAAACACCTGATTAAATTTGATATAGTTCCAAGGTGAACATCATTTTTTGTAAATATGTTTATATTATAAGTGACTACATGTGAGAAAATAAGACAACTAAAAAACTTGAAAAGAATTATTTAAATTCAATCTGGAATATGCTCATTTAAAGTTTTGAAAAAAATGTGTATTAATTTTTTTTATAAATCTGTGAGCGAAAATAATATTTTTTCAAAATATATAATCGATTCACTAGATTACACTTTTATTAAAATGAAATGTTTACAAAGTTTTTACTTAAAAACGTGTACAGCCATTTCATGTTTACAGAAAATGCTATAAACATCATAAATACAATAATTCCATTTATTTGAGTGTTACTACTTCAACGCCATTTTAACGTACTTACACGTAAATTTATTTCAATGACTATAAAAAGAAATTAAATTCAAAAAAATCATAGATAATCGGAAGAAATGAGCAAGGCAAACAAGATTACGTCCATTTGCCGATCTTTTTATTACTTTAATGAACTAATTTATTATAAAATTTAATTTCCTAAGATAACAGTTTTTTTTATTGCTACAAATGACATTAATGCACAAAAGTATACAATTATTTAGCAAAAAAAAGTAATTATGCCTATTAATAGTTGAGTAAGTAATAGTTGACAACATATTAAGTAAAGTAATAGTTGACAACATAATAATGTTGTTCAAAAATAATTGACAAAATAATAAAAAAGAAAATAATTTTTTGAACAATTCATTACAAATAACATTCTATTGTGGAAACATGGAAGGAAATCGAATGAACAAATCATCCGTTTAATAATACCAATGCACAAAAAAGAAAAAATCCATAAATTATAAAATGTAATAACATAACATACAACAATTTAGCCCAAAACAGCCCTAGTGTTGCTTTACATCAGGACGTTAATATAACTAAATTAAACTACTGCAACGATACACTACAACTACAACTAGTACAACAATTTACTAAATGACAACTATTCTCAAGCTTTTCTGTTTAACACTACGTAGAAAATTAGGTCAGCGGAGATGGATTTACTCAAATCTATATAAATAATGTCAATATAATTTTTAGAATGTTTCTATTTTTTTACAAAAATCTAATTATCTTAGCATCATATAGAGTGTTAAAAGGGTGGTATTCGCCAATCATTAAAATCATAGGGAGGAAGAAATAGAAAATTTTCATGTGCATCCCTCCTTTGGCACAAATTTAAACAGGCATTGCCACAAATCCAATCAGAAATATTAAAAGGTGTTGAAATATGGCGTAGCCTAGGTTCTCTTTGAATCGATGTCAGATGTAGTAAAAAGCTTTTAATCTTTTAAGTTCGAATTAAAGCGGTAGAAATCTTTTTTTATATATTGTATAAAAAATATATATGTTGTAGAAGAAATATTTTTGCTTGAAAAAAATTGTAATCCCAAATATAAATGATATAAAATAATTATATGCAACATTAAAGGACTTATGTAGTTCTTTTATGTTCAAATCGAGTATCTTTTTTTAATCCACTTTTTTTTTATATCGTTCTGGGATTTTGGCATTGTGTTTAAGAATTAAAATTTATTTTTAAAAATTTAAATGATCAGAATAAAACATTTAGAATCAAAGAGGGACAATATACATAATCTAGACATCATATGAAAATGCAAATAAGTTTGTTCTAAAATTAGGAAAAACCAAAACAACAAGAACTGTTGAAGAAGACAGCAACATTAGCCAAACCGCTAGCTTAAAATTAGCTTTAAAATGTTCATAAAATATGCCTCGATTTAGCGAAAGTTGTAGATTGATTTACTTTGATTCTCAACGTTTCATGTTCCACACCAGAAGAATTACACTAATCAAGTAAAAAAACAGAGAAAAAGTGGGTCTTTCAAACTGTCTAATGAGTATTTTCAGACATAAGAGACTTCCAATTGGCACACGTTTCAATAAGCTTTCAATTTACCAAAATAGGGTAAAATGAAATATATCAGAAAGGATGTTTATTTTTAATCAAGCAATTTACAGCACCATTTCACAAGTACCCAGTAAAAATGCAACATAATAATAATAAAACTAAAAATCAACATCGGAAAAGAATACCAGAAAGAAAAACGCGCCTAATCGAGAACTCCACGAAATATTTCTTTTTATTTACTGCTCATCAATCCTTTGTTAAGTAAAATCGAGCAAAAGAAAGAGAAACGTGTTTCTAAAACGAACAGTCACTACTTAGACATTTATCAAGTAAAAGATAAGAATACGAAACGAATAAAAATGTATTGCTAACAAAAAAAACTGCATGAGTGAAAAAGATAATGACAAATAATTCATTGAATTAAAAGCAACAAACTTCTAAGTAAATAGAAGTTTACTATTCGTTAGTTAATTGTAAATTAATACATAGATGGATTAACTTCATTTAGGAAAAATCGTGAAAATACTATTTTCACGAAAGAAATTGAACATAACCATTAAAATATGAATCAATTAATTTTGGATGTACTCTAAGATACATAAAAATACAATAAATAAGAAAAATAAGACAAGAACAGCGTTTAAAATGATTTAAAACAATATAGTACTTATTTTGGAAGTAACTAATAGCAAATTTCTTTCATATCATATTTCTTAACTAAAGTCTACAAAAATTTCATATCTTAATGAGTGGTTAAAGTGACCAAATATTCTTAATTTCAACTTGAGGCGCACGCTACGGAAAGTTATGGGAATGTAAGACAAAATTTAAAAAAAAAATATTCAAATACACAATTATTCCATTATTTCTGAATATTTATTTTAGCCATTTAAAAATCAGAAAAATATAAATAAGCATAAATTATGCGTATCTATTGCTTCTAGACTTTCTTAATTTTACTAAATAGTATATATTTGATATACTAAATAGTATATCAAAAATTAGGGCAAGTTTTCTAAATGCATTGAAGCTTTGAGAAAGAATTCTTCATAGATTAAATTAATTCCAAAAAAAAAGAAAGGCGATAATGTGTTATTTTTTATCTGCACTACCTATTAATATATACAAATATTAAAAATATGATTATTTAATTCAAAATTAGGTGAAAAAGTTAAAAATCATGACTGCCAAGAGAAATATACGATAACTAATTATATGTAACAAAAGTTGGTGATTTAAAATAAATTTCTTTTTAAAAAAACACTCCTTTTAATTATTACATACAAATATAAATTAAGGATACTCAGTCAAAATTGGGAAGAAAGAGTGGATAATCCAAAAGGTCAAGATAATTTTTGTTAGAACAAGATGGAAAGGTTCATATTTTAAGCCAGCAAGATCCTCAAATATCTCACATTTTAGGGCAAGCTGAAAACGACTGTAGAATTTTCTGGTACGAAACATGCTTATAAATAAAAAGCAAAACTTAACTGGAGTTATAAATATAACTTCTTTTTCATTCTTTTCCAAATTATACTTCCATTCCATTTAATGAGAATGAGCTTCTTTTTCCCCCACTTTCATTCTTTTTCATATCGTCTACATTTCATCTTTATATGAAGGAGGGGAAAGAAGATTTTTTCTCCCTCGTAAGTTAACGAATTAAAAAAAAAGGGACAGAGGACTGCATCGTTAAAATTACTCGTATGAACTAAGTGCTACGGCAAGCAGCGGAATGAGGGCTGGCAGTTATTCAAGTGTCGTAGGCGTCTGAAATAAATCGTTTTCCTCGTTTGAATTTTAATAGTTAACACCTGACTCGGGACAATTCGGAATGTGAATAACTATCAGAGTTATTCCACACAAAATTCTCCTGAAGCGTTGGGACAACTAAAAGTAAAATAGGAAGGATATAACCGATGAATGGATAGCAACTAACTTTCAATTTTTGAAATTTTACAGTCAGCTTATCTCACAAATGAGAGAGAACAGCAGTTAAGAATGAATCGAAGTAAAGGAAAAATATCATTTATTGATCAACATAACATAAATGGACGCAATATATAGAAATGTAATGACAAGAAATTTATATCATCTAACTGACTGGAACTTTGATTTCTCGAGTTTTATTGGTTCAAATAAACAGACGCTTTCTGGAAACTTCATTTTATACTATGTATAGATTAAAAGTATTATCATAATTATTATTATTCTATTGCCTTTTGCAGCATTGTTTCTGAACTTTAGAATTACCCTTGATCAGTAGTATCTAAATTATAAATTAAATATTCGTGTTAATTTAGCTATAATTTTTAAGGTACAGAATTTTCGTACAGAATTTTCTGTACGAATAATTTCATTCGTACAGAATTTTCAAGCTATGCTATTTTTTTTTAACTGTAATCTTTCATTATTTAACTATGCCCTCTTAATAAGATTTGTACACAAGCATGAAAGTTCAAAAACGAAATTTTATGCAGTTTAAAGTAAGTGAATACTACTAATCTATTCTATTATGACTTTTAACCCTCCGCAAATGCGTCTGACAAGGGCATTGCATTTCGGGATTTTTAATTTTAAATCTGCAATCAAAAAATAGAATTTATTCATTTAAAATGAAAAATCAGATATGCTTCAATATCTCGAACGCCCTTTATAATTATTATAAGACTTAAAATAACAGTAAATGTCCCAAATGGGATGTATTACTAAATAGGAAGTAAAGTAAATTCGTAGGTTAAGAAGTTAATTAGAAAAAAATAGATTTGATACAACATAACAAGAAATTAGTTTTTACAGCTCATTTTTTTATAGCCGTAACAGTGTTGATACAATTGCAATCTTTACTAGTTGAAGAAACCAAAATATAAAAAAAAGACACTTAAAAAATGAGATCAGCAGTAAATAAGATTGTCATAAAAAACCCGCCATTAATCAACAATTAAAAACAAAATTGCAGACAGTGCTTGCAAACAAGGAAAACCACATTTATCGACATAAAATCACCAGATGCCATCTTGACATAGGGACTCGTAATTTTCATAAACCCAATATAGTGGTTGTTGAGTGATATTGGCTGAGTCATCAGTGACCCTACACCCTCCACCAATTTACATTTCCCGTTCGCATGGTATACGCCAATTCAGTTCAGACAACCCACGAGGATTCAGAAAGCGTGAAAGGACGTTGTTCTCAATAGTGACGGCTTATTACCAATTTTGAGATTCATGTGGTCCGTATTTCTAAATTTTGCCGTTCATTTTTTCCCCTCCTTCCAAACAGAGGCTTTTAAAAAATCAAGATAATACATTGAATGATTTTCTACGATTACAGAGGATATTGGATTCTTTCATTTAATAAAATCAATGAATTACTTTCTGATTTATGACTTTGAACAAATAATTACGTAACAATTTCTCGATTATTTTTTTTTTATTAATCATGTGAGAACATTTAGCCAACCAACATAGACAACAAATTAGCGATTTGTTTATTGGCGAAAATACTATAGCACAAAATTGATTTTCACATCATAATGAAGTTCAAAAAATAATCGTTTCAATGATACTAATGTTTTTATCTATCAATTAAAATTATTTTGTATGAGTATGTGTGTTATTGACAAGATTATATAGATACGAAAATAAGACATGATTATGACAAAAAAACACATTTCCATGATTACTTTATTAAAACGAATTTTTTTTTTTTTAAATTTCAGACCTGAAACAACCTTGATCATTCTAATCTTATTTAAGAATTAATTTAAAATAGCTCGAAAATAACATTGATCGTTCTTAAAACTCACTCTAAAAATCGGAATTACTTTAACTAATTCAAAATAGATGTCTCATCAACTTTTTTAACAGTGAATCGTTACTATTTCCTGAAACCAATTATGTACCATCATTAAAAAAACACCTGTTGCGTACATATAGCCAGACGTCCTAAAATCAACCCTCCCGAATTGTGTCGACTTTCACTAATAAGAAAATATCTCATTTTAAATAAGTCAAATAACATAAATAATAATAAACATAATCAATTGATTTAAATTCAAAAAAATAAACATTATGTTAAAAATGATTAGATAAATTTCAATTTTATAAAAAATATGAAAATTTTTCCCTTAACAACGAACGGCACCAATTCAAACAAATTAGGCTAGAGGAAAAAAAAATCAAATAAATGATAGAACAATTATTGTTCCACTTCTTTATTTCAAACTACTTTTCTTTTCCAAAATACAAGAGAAATTCGTAGTGTTTAAAATTTTATAATTGGAACCACTGTCTCAGATTTGAAGTTCAAAACATCTGGTCATTTTAATTGAACGGAGTATAAGGCGATATTGTCAAAAATATCCGCCAACACTAAGGTCAGATATTATACAGTATCAAAATACTTTGATAACTAAATACAGATTTAATAAACTATCAAAATGCTTTGATCCTCTAGTCATATTTTATAAACTATCAAAATGTTTGACAATGAGTCAGATTTAATAAACAATCAAAATACTTTGATCCTTGAAATGTTTAAAAAGCCTTATCACCAAAACCACAGAAATCATTTACTTTCGTGTAGCAAATCCGCAGTATCCAACAGATTGGATTTCAAAATAAGCTTTTAAATGGGAGCATTCATATTGCAATCGGAAAGTGCAGTTAAAGCCTAAAGCACATCTTCTAAGGAGAAAAATCTTAGTTATCGCTCATTATTAAAAAATATATACATTTTACGACAGATTTATTTACTCATATATCAATATTAACTTCAAATCGCTCATTTCTGGGAAACCCGATAAAAGCAGAACAGTAAATGAGCTAAAGACGGAAGATTGCAACAATCAATTCATGATGCGATTAAATTTGATGATGATAAATTACCAGAGCAAAGTAGACTTTTCAGTTAGATTGATGGTTGAGGCATTATTTTCGAATCAAAATATGACGTTTATCTGAAATTATGAAGGGGGAATTTTTTAGATCGATTCCTTACATTTTTTACATAGACAGCTCATGTCTCTTCAAAATCAGAAAGATTTTTTTTTCCCGAGAATACATTGTTAAAAGATTCTGAACAATAAGTTATTTACTGAATAGCCTGAAGATGAAGTTCACATTTTACAGTCGTTCGAATTTCAGACATGTCAAGAGATAATTTGTACAAATCAAGCTCCATTGAAACGAATATCTCAAGCAAAGAATTTTGAAAAAAAATGCAACAAATGTTATTTTTTCCGCTTTTACACGTGTTTCTGAAAGATATGTTGCATAAATAACATGTGCGTGCGTGCGTGTGTGTGTGTGTGTGTGTGTGTGTGTGTGTGTGTGTGTGTGTGTGTGTGTGTGTGTGTGCGCGCGCGCGCGCGTGAGTGAGTGTGTGAGTGCGCGTGAGTTAGTGTGTGAGTGAGTGCATGCGTGCGTTTGGCTACTTGTATGGAATTAATTTTCTATTTAAAATTTCATAAGTCGTCTAAAAAAATTTACATCTGTCAATATCGGGAAATTAAAAATATTAGGCTATGGAAGCTATTAAAGATACATTGAATAAAATATTTAATTAAAGTTTTTAGCAGTCTTTATTGCCGACAAACCAACTGGTAGCTAAAAGAGGCTAGAATCTTTTTTTTTTTTAGCTATAATGTTATTCATATCATCAGTTTCATTTACAAAGAAACCCTAATTGAATTTTGGGTACAAAAAAAAATTGTAAGGAAAGAAAATGTTCATTCCGAATAACTATTTAAAAACAATTCATATCTATCGGGTATCGCTCTTTTAACTTAAGCTGTATGGATACCGTATTTGATTTGCTTTAGTTGAATGATGAAAGAGATAAATTTGACCTAGATGCAAGACACATCCATCAAATATCAAATTCAATGTTCTTCTGTTCAACCTAAGCAAACACTAAAGTCAGAATTATTTTCGGAAGATGAATTAAATTCTTTTGACTTATTTGATTTCAAACATGCAAACACAGTTCAAAAGTGTACCTCATGTATTCCTTCAAAGTTCAGCTAGTTTATAGATTGTTTGATTACTTTATATCTATATTCTCTACCCATCTTCCTCTAAGTTCTAAACAAATATATAATTTGTATTTTCTATATTATGAAGTGAATGTAGAAACCTCAGTTTAATTATAAGGGGAAAAAGATGACATCAACAAAATATTCAACCTCAATATTGATGATTCCAATTTTTGAAAAAAAAAAAAAATTCTCCAAATGCAATTTTTGTATTAGGTTGTTCGGAAAGTAATTTCGTTTTTTCCTGACAAAGGATTTAATTGCATTTTTCTCACCCAATTTCATACTTAAACCGCAAAATCATTTTATGTTTTAAGAGCTGATATAGCAAGGCATGAGTGTGAAAAAGTGCAGCTGATTCTTCGCAGTAGTTTTTGGATGGTGCCCTTTTAAATATGGAGAGCAATAAACAGCATTTTCGTCATTTTTTTCTTTTTTGCTATAAAAGGTAAAAATGCTGTTCAAGCCAGAAATAAATTAGCCAATATGTGTGGAGAAGATGTGTTAACAGTTCATCAGTACCAGAACTGATTTGCAAAATTTTTCCTTCAAATGAGGAGGCCAAAAACCACCTCGATCAGTTTTTTTTACAGCAAAGACCAAAACTTTTATGAGCGTGTAATCCTGTTACTACCAAAAGGTATTAGACCAAAATGGCAAAAGGTATTAGACCAGAATGGCAATTTTATAATTTAATAAATAATTTATTCATTAAACGAAAATTTCTTTTCATTTTGACACAAAAATACGAAATGACTTTCCGAACGACCCAATACAAAATGCACAATTTCTTCGAATGTAAATTTTGTACAAAATGTATAACATCTTCAAATGCAGCTTTTCAACAAAATGTATAAAATAATATCTTCACTACACGAAAGACTAAATGAATCATACACTAAATAAGCGGAAGGGGGTGGGGAGTCCTGAATTTCAAAAATTTTTAAAATCAAGTCTTAAATTCATAAGAAAATATGAAGTCTTTGGGAAACTGAATTTTTATACCTCGTATTTTATGCTATATAATATCTTGAAAAAAACTAAACGTCCACTTAAGATATAATAAGAAAAGAAAAAAATTGCCATATTAGGGTTCTTTCGTGATCAAGCTCTTATATCAATACGAAAAAAAATCCATCTGTTAAGCAAACAGAATTCGATTATCATAATAAAATCATCTAAAAAAGACAGAAATCTGAGAGAATTTATCTTTTGTGGCAGGAGAATAAGGACCATTAAACTTCAAAAACGTGCGAGCACTTGAAATCTAAAATATGTATAAACAATTGGATAAAGATGTTGATAATTTATCATCTGTTCAAACATTCATCTTAGTTTAATAAATGTTTATTCGCCAAAAGACTATATGTATCTTTTATGAAAGCATCGATCACTATACGCAGACTATTTTTTCTTTCTCTTTTTCATGGTAAAAATTTACATTGGTAAAAAATTAAATAACTTTCTCCCACATTAAAATAGTAAATATAAGAAAGCAATATCTAATATTAAATTAGTATTCCGGAGACTATGATATACTCGCTGTTTTTATTTCAACAATTTTTATGACTTAACTAAGAATTATTAATTTGAGATAAGAAACAAATTATAAAAAAATAAGAAAAAAAAATTGAAACCTGTAATCGCAAATTTCAAGTTATTATGAGAGAGGAAAATTTTTTTAAGTAATGTGGTATCAATCCGAGAGAAAAACATCATGTTCTCCCATGCATCATATTTCACAATTACTAATATTTAGAAAAGCGATGGTTTTTAATCATCGCAAAATCAATCAAGTTCTACATTTTTTTTATTCGAGGCTAGAATTTTTTTCCCCCATTTTAAACAATACGTCTATATTCAGATAAAGAAGAATTTTTCTTTTTCATCTCAGCATCATTCGATCAAAATTTTTTGTCAGCTAGAAATCGAAATTTTAAAAAATCATACCTATAACTTTCGATGTATTCCCTTGCTGTGCCGCGTTCATTCCCATTTTTTTTCTCTCGGCTCCTTCGAGAAATAAGTTCTTCAGATCCTGCCCTTTATTTGGCCATTTGGTGTATAGTAGACATTGGTTTCAATTTGTAACTTTTTGTAGGCGGTAAGTCGCCAAATATGACAACGTTCTTAATTATTTTTTAATAAACCTAAAAGAGAAAATTTGATGTTTTAAAACTGGTAAATCGCTTATTTCCTGCTCAGGCATTTTAAGGCTTCAAAAAACCAAAACCGAAATAACATCATGTTCACATATAGTGATAACGAATAAATTTTAAATAAAACTAATAATATTTGGAATAACTTTAAATACATAAAATTTTTTACATTAATTCATATATAACTTCAGATTATTTCGAACATTACATATCAATTTATATAACATTTCTATAAATACCTTGAAAAAAGATGTATCTCATCATAATAGCAGATTTCAATTTATAATTAACGCCTTTTTTTCTTCTTCTTCTTCAGTGGCGCTTCAACCCAGGGTGGGCCATGGCCTTCCGCAGAATCGAATTCAAGGCTGTCCGCTTCTTGGATAGACTTCGCCAGTTATTAACTCTGAGAACTTTTAGGTCTGTTTCTAGGTTTCGATCCACCTTTTTATAATAATGACCTTACACCATGTACGCACCAGGTTTTTGTGAGTCTACCAACCAAACGTAACAATTAGTCAATCAAATCTAAACCGTGTAACATTAGTTTATCTTAGTTTGGTTTGTAGTTTTCGATCACTCAGGATTTTCATATTCAAACAATTGCAAGGGTGGGATTTAACGAGGTAATATCTAACCATAGTCAGGCTGCATTACAAGATAATGAATCCGCGCTTTAGGTTCTTTAGTTTAGTATTTTCTCAGTATGATTTTCCTAAATATTTCTCGATCATTCCATGAATTCTAAAACTTAAATTCGACGTAGGTTTTATTTATTTATTTAAGTCGTGATCCAAACTATAATCAGCAAAATTCGCCAATGTATTCCTTATTTTTAATTCAATATCAAAAATTACGATAGCCTCAATATAATTATAAAATGAAAATAATAATAATAAACGCTAAGTATAATATTAATTGAAAAAGGCTATAGGCGATAGGGCAGGTCATGGTTCAATAGAGCAGCCCTTATTTTCACTATATTTATTTTATTTATAAGTAGTATCTATCAAAATGAAGGAAAAAAATTCCAGATTTAATCCAGATTAATCTTTATTCCCGAATAATGAAGATTAATTCCATATTTAATCTTTATTATTCACATTTTTTTCAATGTTTAAGTTTAAAAAATCCACTTTCTCAATTTTTGTTAAATAAATACACAGTATGAAGACTTCATTTTAGAGAACAATAACAGGTTAGTGTTACAATTACTTAGAATGTTAATTATTAATATTAGCAAACACATTTTCATTATTGCCTGCAATGAAGTCAAATTCCGCATCAATCAGATAAGTAGCAATTTTCGGATCTTTTGACCCAGCCTTTTGACACCTTTCCCCAACTCCACCTCTTCACAGAATCTGAAGTTTTGATACAAAATATTTGCTATAGAATTTACTATAACTAACCGTTCAAGTTTAAACTAAAATAAGTCATATATTATTTATTAAAATGTTTTTTAAATATTTAAAAAACTGGGAAACCATTTCACAGCTATAACCACTTGACTGATTACGTCAAATTTTAAGTAAATATTTATAATTCTCCTATAATTGTCACCACCTTCAATTTTCGAAAGAAATGTCAAACAAAATTCCAGTGTAAATTCTCAACTATAAGGGGTCTTGACAGAATTTCCTCAACACTAAGGATTTCATAATTTTATAAGAAATAGCGAGGTCCTTTCCCCCCCCCCTTCATTAAGATTGCCTACCCTCTTAGCATTTTCCATTTTCAAGAAAAATCCAAAAAACTAAATTATAGCATATCCGTTATAAAAATAAAATCTTTCCCAAAACAGTTACGATTTTACCGAGCCTCCCCCCCATATGAAAGCTTACGATATCATTTCTCCTAGAAATACACTCAATGGTTTTTTGTGATTAAGTTATAAATGTTTCCAAAAGCTGTTTTTTCAAACATTTTATGTCAGGATGGTAGGCATCAGGTTAATTTACTAACTGATTACGAATAATCAGCACAAGAGTTTTCCTTAAGTTAAAAAGCATTAGAGGTACTGTACTGAACAACATGATGAGACTTATCAAGTGTAATTTATTAAGAATTGCAATTATATGTAAAAAAGGGGCTTAAAAGCCTAAAGAGAATCGTAATTCGAAATAAGTTTTCAGTCTTCATCATTTCATGGAATTTAGCATCTTAACACTGTTTTTCCATCAAACTGAAATTAATCAATTCTCAATCAAACACTTGTCTGATGATAAATAGACGAGTGAAAAGCAAATCTGAGATCATCTTATTTATTCCTTCTTTCAATTTATAATCAAAACAGTAGAGCTATTGAGAAAAATAAAATCACTTCGTAGTTTAATTCTGCTTAGTAATATCGTTCATCTGAGATTATTCCTTATATAATCTAGTTCCAAATGTAGACTACTGAGAATTTAAATATTGGTAATGAATAGAGAACAAAATTTAATTGTTGGTTAATTAGGTATCAAGTTTTAAAATTTTAAAAAGTTACATTTTAAAGCGAAAGTCCAGTAAAACTTTAAAATTGATTTGAATTCTAAAAAAAAAATTTAATATAAAGGAACAGTAAATAGTTAATTAAAATTTTAATAAATGGAAACAATTTCATTTAATCAGTAAAGAAAAACTTCCCATTTTTAATCGAAATTCAAAAAGATTTAAATATAAGATAATTGTGGTACAATTGATATATTGCATCATAAAAAAACTTTCAGAATCTAAAAAAAATTATAATTCTTTTTAATATATGAGAGTTGATTAAAAACAAAATTTTTAAACTACGATTTCATAAATGGATATTTTTTAAAGCTTTATTTTTTCTCGGCATGCGTTTAGTAATTTTTATTTATCTGCATTTCGAAAATTAAATCTCGCATAAATCATGCAGGCCTTTGATTTATTTTTTTACACCTCAAAATCTAATTACTGTGACGTTAAATGGCTGGTATGATTTTGACGGTAAGAATGGCATCGCGAACTTCGATACAGCAATTCATCAAATTCACTTTCCAACGTAGGAAACTCTCTTTTGAGTAGATAAAAATTTTGAACAAGTTATCAACTGTTTTTGTTGACTTAGGTACATCCATAGGTGAATTTGTTGCACTGTGTTTCTCGTTTAAGTTCTAGAAATGGATGTATCTAAAGTTCCTACAAGAATTTGGGTCCATTAAAATGGATTTTAACGCATTTTATCTGTTGTAAATAATATCTAATACTATAATACGAGGAATGGTTGCCAAGTCGAAAATCGCCCCAGAATTAATAAACTTCGGTAAACTTGGGGGTCTGGGGTTTTTGGCCACGAGGAATCGATTGGCGCCGGTTTTGAAGCGCTACGGTCGAGCAGTTCGGAGTTACAGATAGGATATTTTCAAACTTTATTAGTTCGCCATAATGGCTATTTAAATTTTCAAGCGGTAACGTGCTGCCATCTATAGCCAATATGGCGAACTAATAAAGTTTTATGTTTATGCTGTTATAAGTTTATAATATGTTTCTTATGTATGTATATATGTTTGGTTTTTCTAAATAAATTTGTCAAAAATATTGAACTTCAACACACTTCAATCTTTACCTTTACTTTACCTTTGAATAGTTCAGTTTCCAAACTCTAACTTTGTTTAGAATAGTTTACAATGGTGCACTTTAACCGGTTATCTTTTCACCAATGGTTTCACAAATTTTCTTATGGCATGTATTGTTTTGATAAATCACAATTGAAAATTTAAATCTTCGAGTTAGCTTCGATACCTGTTTTCTCCGAGCGGAGCTCGGTCACCCGCTGGTTTAGTATAACAAGAGATTTATATGGTTATATGTACAACTAAATATGAGTCGCTTACTCTTCAAAACTGGTAACCCAGTCGTACTGCTTAAAAAATCAATAAAGAAATGTTACATTTATTTTACTATCAACAAACTACTGAAGAATAGATATCTTCAAATTATTTTAATTAAAATAAATATTTACAAAGCATTATTTAAATTATTCAAGACACATTTATTATTGACTAAATGCATAAAATGAATCGTTTTATATGATTATTTCTATAAAAAAATCATATATAGCGATTTTATATTAATCAAATTATTTATTAGACGTTTGTTATATTAACAAGTTTATTAAGTACCATAAGTCACAAAACACAGATATTTGCAATTTTTTTTATTTTTTTTTTCATTCAATAGCAAGAATTTTTGGTTTTTAAAATCATCATTACTCATTTTAACATCATAATAAATTCATACACCTTTTTGTGACGAGAAGCGACACCGGTATTTATTTACTGATATTTCAATTTTGTTCCAGTGCAGAAACAAAATACCCTCCCACACCTCTAATCCTGCTTATAATTTTTCCATTACCAGCATTGCTGTATGTGTGGCGTCTGCCAAATATTTTCAGCATTTATTTATAATTTCCAATATATAAATTTGTTTTTTTGTAACTTTCCGTAGTTTTTCTCTATATCTCTATCCGTAACTCTGTAATTCATTTAATTTCCTAACTCCGAATATTCCGTAATTATTGGATGGTATGGTTGCCTTTAATTACAGGACGGTATGCGACCTTTAAAATCGGTTACCAAGTTAACAAGATCAAATCTTCTAAGGGACCTTCAACTTTCGGATGCTCAAATTTAAATGGCAGATGTTATACGTTCAGATTCTAGCTTCGAAGAACCACAATTCATTTTACATTTACAGAAATAAAATTACTACTACAAAAATCCTAAGCTTATCAGTTTGATTATCATCTCAAGATAGGTTAGACTGAGAGTGTAAATATATTTTTTTTGACAGTTTTTGAATTATTTGGCTATAAAACCTCAGGCAAGAAGAAAATACCTTCAACTCTATGGATAAATTACCAGAATGGCACGATAAATTAAATTTATCCCTTCCATCAGCAATCAGCCAACATCCTTCCAACATCCAGAAAACCAAACGTTGAAAAGTCAAAAACGATTTTTTTTTTTCCAACCGTTATGATGATACCTAAAATAAAATATCAAAAGGTAAAAACCAAAAAAAAAAAGAAAAATTTCACGAGCTTTCTGGAACTTTTGACGGAGAAACGTCAACTAACTTTCTTTATGCTTAGCTGCAAGTGTCTATGTAATTTTGAAAAGTGGTTTCCTAACCTGCAGGTGGATCCTCCCTGAGGGTAGAGAGAGAGTACCAGGAAATATTTTCTTTTTCCTGATAGCTCTACTTCCACTGGCGTGAATTAAGTAGCAGACGCTGCAAAGGAAAGGGAAAAAATCGAATACTAAAACTTTCATTTTAAGGATGGAGAGTAAAAGTAAATAAGCCTAACTTGCGTGACTTTATTTTTCTGTCATATTTTATTCTTCGGAAGAAAAAAAATATTAAAAAAAAAACTAATATAAAATTTGCTGAAATAGCAAGAGTTCCAGGAATATTTTCGTTTTATTAAATCGAAGTCGTTTCACTATAACTCGGTGACGATGATGTATCTCTCCAGAACAATCGATATTTTCGAAAAAGTGGAATTTGTGTTTGCTAGTCATGCATGTAAGAAATTCATATTTTATCTTGAAATCGATATATAATACGAAGTGTTTTCCAATCCCTTACTTTTATAAAACAGGCACTTTAATCTGTTGCTAAGGTCACTGCATTTTCGTAAATGTTTATATCTAAAAAATAAAACAAAAAATAGTATACAATTCTCAGGATATTTAAAAGTTCTATTTCAAGGTTTTTCTCTAGTATATAATATTAATTTAATTTTTACAATAATTATACATGAAGTGTAACGTATATAAAGAAAACAATTTTTAAAGTTAAAAGGAATTTTTTAAACAATACTTATTTAAAATATAAATAAATCCTAAAAAGAGTCAATAACCTGGGCGTCAAAAAGGCTAGAATGTATATTTAAAACGGATGCTAATGTATAAAATCCAGAAATCACTCGTTATTTATTACCAAATGGGAAACAAAGAATAGTGCGAATTTCAAATTGTTCCATTCGATTTTTTGTAGAGATGAAATAATTAATTAAAGTTCAAACTATTACTAAAAATGCTCTCGAAAGTTGTTTATGTTATTTCATTTTTTTTTTTTTTTTACTTTTTCTTGTTTATTTTTACACACACACACACACACACACATATATATATATATATACAAAACATGGACGACGATCACAATATATACAAGGAAACACGGAATATAATATTGAAAAATGCCGCTAACAAGAGCGAACGAGGGGAAATAATATATTTAAAAATGTCGTTAACTAGAGCGAACAAGGAAAACATATCATATTTTAAATATTTAATATATTTGAAAAATAAAAAGCGAGCGCAGCTAACAACGAGCGCACGAGATAAACTTTTTGCCGCTAACGGAGAGCGAGCGAGGTGCCTACTTGCACCAGTTTCATTTTTACATATGAACAAGTACACAAAGAATAGACATACAAATATACTAATTAACTAAATTAAAAACAATGGAATCACATAAACAAAAGTGCTCACGAGTTAAAGTTTATATCTCAGCTCTATGGGACTGCCAGACAAAATTCCGAAGTATGATAACCCTATACCTATTCATTTTTTATCTGCCTCTTTCAGAAGTGCGTAATTCAGGAAATTAAAGTTTCCCTGGCGACAAGAAAGAAAAAATCATTAACACATATTCCATCATGTTACACAAGGTTATAAAAGAAATTTTAGAAGGATACAAATGATTTATGTCTTAAATATAAACTTGACTATCTATATGAAATCAACAGTAAAGATCTTACCTAAAATTTTTCTCGCATACTCTCTAATAAAGGTGTTATCCTAAAGACTGCTATGTATGGCACTGGCGTATCGTAGTTACGAAATATTAACTTTCGGCATAAATTAAGCATTTTTACTGTATTTGTTGTGTAATTACTAACGAATTAATTGGCAATTAGTTCCTGGCACGTATTTCATAGTGCCCGAAAATCAAATTAGTGTTTTAGTCTTGTTTTTCTCAACCAATTCAAACAAAAAATTTGAACAGAACTACATTTGCAGGCATAAAATAATAAAACAAATTATTTAAAATATTGCATTTTTGATGATTTTAGAAACGTATTATCGCGTTAATATGCGATAATATGTACAAACTGATAGGCAGTCATTCCTTCGTTGGATATATATCTCAAAATATGAAAGTTGTCTACATTATAGATGCTAAATTCGTGTACCACATTTTATCCATCTAGCGCTTTTTGTTCTTATATTCAAACAGCCAGACAGATAGATTTCAGCTGAAGGGAATTTGCTCAAAATTTAAATCAACATACCTGGTATAAAGACAATATACCAAATTTTAATCGCCTAGATCAAGGCATTTTTGAGTTATCTTTGTCAAAAATAGAAGAACATTTTCCAAAAACTTGTTTTTTCAAGCTCAAGAAGGTCTAAAACGTGGAGATTCGTGAAAATCTCGAGTTTGGATTTTTTGAGGATTATTATACTTC
The DNA here is from genome assembly GCA_026543055.1 of Argiope trifasciata. Taxonomy (NCBI): domain Eukaryota; kingdom Metazoa; phylum Arthropoda; class Arachnida; order Araneae; family Araneidae; genus Argiope; species Argiope trifasciata. The sequence goes on from JAPMOQ010046685.1 coordinate 698,405, forward strand.
TATACTATGTATACAAGAAAGTAGAAACAGTTTTTTAAAGTCACATTTTTAATACATAATAAATACTACATGTATGTAATTATTGTAAATATATATTATAGAGCGTTTTATCCTTCTTATAAATGTCTTAGTTTTCATATAAAGTCCCATTAAAATCTGTGCTACGTTCTACAATATAATATCTTTGAAATCACATCCACGCTTTTAATCCCAAATAAATATATGCAGCATTCAAATTTTAACAATACAATGTTAAATGATTGAAATTCTCGTTTTTCCTCAAAGTCTAAAAAATCTCTACGCTTTTTCTTATGAACAAAATGCTGGTGCTATGTTTTAGAGTCTAGTCAAATGCCTCTTTTAGAACAGCAGATAATGCAAGAAAGAGTCTATGTTTTCGTAGGAGGGGAAAAAAAATCAATAATACATATCGTTTACGTTACGCAGAGTGATCAAAACGATTTAAAAACAGTAACAGATATCTGCATGACTACATCTGACAAAAAAGTCAGTGAAAAAAAAACTAAAAGTTCTTTTATAAAAACAGAAGTAAGCACCCCGATTACACCGTAACAGATGTACAAAAGCACTACTGCACAACTAAGCACATTGATGCCAGATGCAGGAGCTGGAAAAAGAAACAAAACTATAAATTGAAACGGTGGAGGAAAAAAACGCCCCCGCTTCGTACACTTGTACACAATTGCTCTCGCTTCAGCACAAGTAATGTCTTTGTTCTCATGAGACGGTTTTGTGACGGCCGCATAAAAACGTGCAGGCAGGGCGCGCGAATAGGATTCGAAAAGCAGCAGCACTCAGTTACGAGTTGAAAAAGGTAGCAGTAATGCACTTGTGCGAGGAGTTAACAACCCACATAAACACCTTCATTCTCTTTATAATCAATTCCGGAAGAGCACATCGCAGCAAAATAGAACAAAGAAAATCAAATTATTTAATTTGTGCCAACTTGTATTAATCTATGAATGACACATAATTTTAAAGGTATATAAATCCACAACATAAAGAAATTATAAATAAAAAATATCAGAAATGCTTAACTGAAGAAACAAATCGAATTATAAAAGGAAAAATCTAATGAAATAAAGAAGATGAAAGTAAAATAATAACACTTCATTAAGTGGGATATTGAAACTGATTTACATGCAACTGATTACTTATATAAAGAAATAATAAATAACATTTCGACGTTTTTAAGAAAATCTATTTTTTGATGGCAGGAACATACGAAGAAATATTCAAATGTATTGTCTTTATATTCTCTTTTTGAGCATTCCAAAATCAAATACAGTATACTCCAGAGTATCCGGTTCGCGGCTATCTGGCTTCAGCACCATCCAACCTGACTGTATGAGGAAGACAAGGCGTTGGTTGCATTGGCAACATCGTTTATGTTTTCAGCATTTAAGTAAGGCATTAGAGAAGTATGCTATAATGAGAGCAATTTATATCGTTTAATTTACTTTCTCTCTAATAAATTATTGAAGCATGTAGAGTAATACATAAACATATATAAATTACCAGTAAAGAGTCTTCTATTTTAACTGTAAGCTAGATGGCAACTGATTCTACGATTTACCAGGCTGCGACCGCGTTTACATTCTATCTGACTTGAGGTAAATGGAGGGTTTTAGTATTTAATAAGCCGGCGTTCAGGCATAGTTCGTCTTTCCCGTGATCCTGGCATCTTGGGTTCGAGTCCCGTTTCGGGCATGGTTGTTCTACTTTTGTGTTCTTATCAATGAGGTGTGTGAATGTGTCCCCCCCCCTTGTAAAACGTAGTAGTGCAAGCGAATGTGACGCATGAAATAGCTTAAACATGCCCTAATAAGCGCTACAGAGGGAAAAAATAGACGCTCACTCAACTCAAATCACTGACAGATAACTGTCGTCGGGCTTGTAAAGTGATAAAAGTTGCAAAACACAGTATTTAATAAGATGAGAGAAAATATATATTATAACAGCAGAGATTTGGTATAAAATTTTTGTCTTCTTGTATTAGCGGTCGAAGAAATGAGTTCATAGCACTCCAGCCTCTTTGTTATCCGACCTGCCCTAGGCCGAATACTCGGGAGTCTACTGTGGGGAGGAAATTACAGATAGACCTAAATACTAACTGAAAATATTTTAGTTATTAGCTTAATTTATTTCATTACCGTAATGAATTAGCTGCATGAATTTACAGTATCGAAAATAAAATTCATGAAAGATAAATCCAAAATTAAGTTAATTAACAAAAAAAATATATAGGGAGAGTAAGAGAAACAAACTATCATTATTATCAACTTGCACTTTATAAATTAAAAATGTAATACTGTACCTGTGAAGAGTACACACTAATGCACTGTACTAATCATGACAAATCTTTTTTCTTCACTTTGTTTTTACCAATGATTCCTTGTACTGAATAATAAAATAACTACCATACAATTCTACAAATAATATTTAGAACAGCCACTGCAAATAATTAATAATACGTCCTACAGTCGAAAAACGCGTCCATGGGAAAATAATCAAATACGTCGCACGAACAATCCGTACTAAAACAAAACAAAAAGCACTGTAGCCTTTTTAAGTCAATATAAATCATTCACGCAACAAAACTCGCAATGTCATTTTAAACTGGAGAATTTTGGAATCCAAATTATTGCCACCATTTCCAAGAAATTCTAGAATAAAACGATCAATCTTTTTGTTCCAGCACAGAAATACGTACCTAAGCGGGTATTTCATAAATGCGTACAAGTAGACTGTGTCTAATTTATGCTTCATTTTTAAAGCACATAGGATTTCATAGAAAGAATGGGATAAAGAATTCCTATTCAATTTTTCGAGATTTAAAACAAACGCATGCAATTATAAAAAAAAAAGTCAAAGTAGGAAAGAAAATGAAATGAAAGTCTGTTGAAAATTTCAAACTTTATACAATAAATGTATTCGCATAGTAAAAAACAACTGAAGTTTTCTATTTAGATTTATTATAAATATACAAGACGGTACAATAATGGTTTACCGTTGTCTGATTTACATAATTCTCTAGTTAGTGATTAATAATGCTTAGGCCAAGTTACGCAGTATGCAAACTCACAAAACGTAATGAAAAACCCCTCTCAAACTTCTGAATTTTATTGCAGTAGATTTTTCACCTGAAGGTGAATACTGAAACACTTGCATTTTACGATTCAGCTACTACCTGTTGATTTTAATTTTCATTATGAACTGCTATAACTTTATTCAAGTATTTAAAAAAATTTAATTTAATTAATGATTTTATGTTTGAAAAAAAAGTGTTTTAACATCAAGTGTCAACCATTACAAGATTTAAGAAAATGTATTTGAACTTAAATAAATGAATAAAAAGTGTTTTATTATTAACAACTGAAAATCTGAATAGGATATATAAATAAATATATATGTATATAAGGCGAGTGCGAACTAATAGTAAGAATTGAAAAAATACTGTATTATATGCACGTTCATGTGAATGAATAGTATAATTTAATTTACAAAAGGATAAAGATACATAGATTATTTATAAAGAAGAAAAATAACGATAGTTATTGCTTATAAGTTATCACAAGGTAAGAAAACTTTAAAATACGCTATCAAGATCCAAAAAGAAAAAATAATTAATTTGGGATTTTTGACATTGTTTGATCTTCAAGAGTGTCAATTTTCGGGTTAAAACTTAACAGTTTCAGCCCTAAGTCGCTTATTATATTCATTCCGTTTCGGTATTCACAAATCAAGTAATAATAATAATAATAAAGTTCAGCACGGTCAAGTAGATAAATATTCAAAAACTATATTATATGTATGTCTCAGAGCAAATTTTATGTCTCGAAGAAAATTTGTCGATTGCTGGATATTATTACCAGACATTTATTTAGAACAGGATCATTATGTTAAAAAAAAAAAAAAATCAGAATCTGAATACATGATAATTTAATAAACGTGTCATTTTATTTACTAATATTTTCATTTTCTTTATATAATATTCTTCCAACACAAATATTCTGAAAAATTTCGAATCACTCAGTTAATTTTCGGGAAGCAGCATTTAAAAACAGATATAAAATGGCTGTTACCCGCTTGTTAACATGATACTTGCGGCTTTTAGATAATACGGATTAAGTTATGTGGACCCTTAGGCAATACAAGTTTCGGGGGCCCATTTCTTCCTCAACAATAAGATTTTTATTTTATTTTTGTTCATTGTTATTTCACGTTTATATTAGCAAGTTTTTAAGTGGTAAACATTATGGCAATCAGAAATCAAAAAACATTTCATTATGAACCACCTAAAAAAGAATCAAATCCTATATATATCAGACAGATAAAATGAATTGAAACTTAAATTCTTTTTTTAAAAAAATAACATATTCTAAATTTTCAGGTACAAAATTTGGCTGAGTTTTTAAAATGCAAGTGCAAAAGCAGGTTGGTAATGCATCAACTAAAGAGCCACAATGATTTGCAAGCTAATTTGGAAACATGACAAAAGCATGAAAAAAATTCTCTGAAATGTAGAAGATACCTAAATCTAATCTGATTATGTTCGAGTACACGAGTCTTTTGAATCAAATAAAAAGAGAAAATTAAATTATCCTGGAAGAATTACAAAAATATCTAAAGGCCTCGGAGCCCCTTATATTTGCTTTGCTCCTAAGCAGTTACCAACTTTGTTTGATAATCCGGTCTTGCCCACAGGTTGGGAAGTTCCAGTACCAGATCAAACAGCGACGTCGAAATCAGTCAACTATATCATATTTTCGAACGTGAATAGTCTATTAAATTAAATAAAATGTTTGTGATAAATAGAGAGGTTCATCAGCTAGTAGTCTTTGAAGAGAAGTCACAAGAATGGCTTTTGAGGAAACTGATACATTTATATTTAATTCTGTTAAGTATTAATAAAGCATTAGACATCAAAAAATATTTTAGAAAGCTTCTTAAGTTCAAACAACTCCATTAAAATGTTTTTTATTTATTATTAATTAATATTTCAATTTCTATTTGACTTTTCTTTTTATATACTGACTGCATTTAAGATATATTACATTTAGGAAATAATGAGGTCCACGAAAACATTTTCAGACAAAATCAAGTCTCGAATTCAAAACTTTTGAGCATCTCAGAGCATTATTGTGTTGTAAACACAAATATTTAATAATTTTTCTCCCATTTAAACCGAATACAGATAAAGTAAATAAAAATTTCTAAAAGCTAACTTTAATTAAATAAAATTAAGTGTTAAAAAGGAGTCAGAAAAATAGGTTTTTAATTTCGCATCTCCTTATGCTCTGTATAAAACTAGAAAAATACTTCACCCAGAAAAATATTTTCAGCACATACGTAAGAAAGCCAGCATTATCTCCTACTCTTCACTTAAAATTTGCTTAGTAAAAGAGTACACGTGACAGAAGAAAGATCCGCAGTAATTTTAATTTCAAATTCGCAAAGCAGTAATTCTTAAGCATAACGTTTAGTGCAATTTTTAACTAATTTGGAATGATAGTTGTTTTTCCATTCGTTATTTTCTTTTATAAAATAATTCTATTTTCTTGACAAAAACCTGCTAGTTTTTATTGGCTGTTTAATTTAGTCTAATTTATTATGCTGCTTTCTGTTTCTTTTAGAATCATTCATTTGCTTGTTTTATTTAATAAGAATAACTATTAAATCCATTATAGCAATTTCAGTTATACTATACAGATGTTTGTTCAGTTAATAAGATGTTCAGTTTCATAGATATTATTTATTAGATAACAATTACTTTTCTATTAATTAAAAAACATTATTTATTAGATCATAATTATTTTTCTATGAGTTAATATGTAAACCAATGAAGAATCCAGGCATAAAAGAAATAGTAAACCTTGTGAAGTAAGTTTTAGTTCACCGTTTCGACCTTTTCGGAAATACGCATCTAAACTGTCATAAGCATATATATATTATATAAATATAATATATAATTAATAATAAGTATGATAATTAAACAATTATTATAAAAGTAAGTTGTTGTTATTACTTATTGCGCTTTACAAGCTCGCTGACGAAGTGTACTTCTGAGGGCAAAGGACCCCGAGAACCCGAGGGCAGAAATCTGACTTATGAAGATCTCACACACATTTGCTTGCACATCCCTTTCTTACAGGGGGGGGGGGCTTTCACACATCTCACAGATAAAAGAAAGGGAAGAGAACCAGACTCGAACTCGGGACATTCAGATCACATGGTAAACGCGCAACCCCTCGCCACAAGACAAAATATTGTATTTTTCTCATTAAAAGTATACTCGTCAAAAGTGTTTAACTGGTTAAATGTTTTTGAATGCTGCAGAGAATGTTTTTGTTTTGTTTTTTGAATAGAACAAATTAAAAATGGAACAAAATTCATTTTTCCTTTACCTCAAAAGGTTTACGCAAAATTTAAGCAAAGTTAATACAGCTTACGAACTTCTATGAGACGCGCAATGCAACAATCAGGTTATTTTTGATGACATGAACAGATATTACATAAATTGAATCTTTGATGAGCCAACAGGAGCTTCCACTAACTGTTGTGAGAGCAAAACAGTGATTGATGTGTTGAATGAAAAGAGTAATTCATTAAAAAATTCCTACTCAGAAAAGATCAAAATAAGCAAAAAAAAAATCTTTGTTAGAGCATCAATCTTTTCTATTTGTTTAATATAAGAAATAAAATTAGTGACCTGACATCTTAAAACAAGAAATCCATTCTTTCCCGCTTCTTGTTTTCCATCCAAAAGAACTGTTTCATTTAAAATCGATTACGGCTAAAAAATAGACAAATGTCACATTTTTCTTCCCCCTTTTGTAAGATGCACAATGAAGTTCTAATTTAACTAGACGATGTGCACTTAACAGTGTCACAAAAGCATGAGTTAGTTAAGTAAGATTAATGTCCCGTTTAGAAAGTACACGGGGAAGGACTATTTTGGAACCGACCTCTCACGCAAGCATGAACTAATTTCACAGACTCTTTATAATTAAATTAAAAGAAGGTTTACATTTGGCCAATCATAAGACAGGCAGAAGGCAGCGCACGCGTAAAAAGGGACCACATATTCATAAACTAGATTCATACATTCCATGCTTTGCTATAGATTGCTGTTTTGGCGCCCCCCCCCCTTTTTTTTTAAACTGCGTATCGTATTAAAATGATTGATAATTACACCAAGAAAATAGTAAAATAAAAAGTCAACATATATAAATTTGGAAAACTATGTCAAATAAAATGAAAAAAATATATATCTAGCATCAGAAAGAGCAAAGATACAAGAAGTCGGAATTAATCTACGATAAGTATTAATTTTTTCACGCCAAAACAAAATTGCCAAATTCTACAAAACATGCGCAGTAAGAAAAAATAAAATATGCGAAATGTTGTCCTGTTGGGACAATTACCTGCCATCCACCGAACAGCATTTTTCTACGCATACGCAGTCTATCTTATATACGCTGCCGCGTGTAAACCCACCTTAAAGATATTTGTGTCAAAAACAACTTAAACTTGTTACTTTGTATCCATAAAATGCAACATTTTAGAAGGATATCAGTTAAAATAGGTGATATATTCAAAACATAATACCTTAAATAATCACAAAATTAATTCAAACAATCATTGCATGAATGTGACAATAAGAATATGCTTTTCTCAGCATCCATTACAAAGAAAGTAAACTCAAATAATATATGATAATGAATCTGAAAATCCCATTATCTAATAATAGAAAATCGAAATTTCGATCTAAAAATTCAAAATGTTCGGCGTTAACTCAATGCCGGTCAAAACTCTTCAACGTTTATGATTCTCCCCGGCAGTCATTACGAGTTTCCCAGACATTTCTCCTAAGGAATAAAAACAAACAGAAGACGCGCAGCAGAGAAGATAAATCACTGTCTACCACAACAAAGAAAGTAAAAATTTAAGAAAGTTAAAATCGATGCATTAATCAACTTTGGTATTTCAGACTTAGAAGGGGTAATTCAGGGTGTGGTCTACAGAAATGGACATATTATGAATAGCTTCTTGAAGAATCAACAAGGATCTTAATTGCATAGTCAAGGGTACAGTATAAACCGGGTTACAGGGGGTTATTACAAGGTTTCATGCTTCATGAAATCCCATTAAAAGATAGTTTACAGATCGTAGAGCTTTGAAACTAACAAACCAATTTTCAGAACAATCTTACACACAAAAAAACCCCTTTTTATAAAGTTATTTTAAATCACCGGCGTATTTCTGAAAGATTCGAAGTCGTCTAATTCAAATATATTCTTGTGTTTGAATGAAGGAAAAATTTTTTTATTTCTAAATGTTATTCCGCACTTATTAGTAGTTGGATAAAATAACTGGCTGGATAATCTGACACTAAAGAATTTACTTATTCTGCATAATAGTGGGGAGCCGGCGACCCTGGCCTTGGAATAGCGAGTCTTCCCTATGACCTGGACGTCCAGGTTTTGAGTCCTGGTTTGAGCATGGTTGTTGTCTACCTTGTATTCCATCTGTGAGGATGTGAAACAGCCCCCTGTAAAAAAAGGGGGAGGGATTGTGAAAGCGAATGTGTGCGCCATCTTCATATCAACTACAAATCAGACTTCTCCCTCGGGTGTCCAGGAGCCGTGTATCTCAGAAACTATTGCGGTTTATTGCTATAGCACTCAGTTTAAATCGCCGACAGTTTGTCAGCGGGCTAGTAAAGTGCCATAATTAACAACAATGTAATGGAATTGGGGGTCAAAATACAAAAATAAAGGAAAGCGCTAAATGAGCCTTGTATATAATATATAACTGCAGCAACGCTCATGTAATAAACATCTAATGTATTATCTTATATACAAATGCTTGTTCGAATTTTATGTGCTGCCGTATCGTTCATCTGATGGCGGAAAAACTTTTCGAATTTTTTGATTGCATTTGCAAGAAAAGAAAAAAACTATTAACAACTCACTATCAAAAAAACTCAGTGGCACGACACCCCTATGTGGGCAAAGACTACACAGTACCCCATATCTTGACCGAGTGATGCGCCACATATGTCCCGATTAGGTGGTCAGTTTAACGTGGAACCCCTAGCAGTTCGAATTATGCTTGGTCCTCAGTTTATCGATCACTGGAGGGATGAAAAAAAACTATTTATACTACTCCTTTATACATCATTCAATTTCAATGAACGTATTCATTGTCAAAAAGAAACTAAATTCTTTCCATCGTTCCTAATTAAACAACTAATCTAAAAAAAGAAAACTATTTTAAATTTCAAACAATATTTCCAAAATTATTTCTTCTGCAACAACAACTCGACGCAAATTTTGAAATACAGTAAGCATTTTGAAAGAGAGAACATAATTGCTATTACAGCATCAGATAACTTAGATGTCGGATGACGTGCACAATTATATAAATGAATAGCAGCATAAAGCCATTCATCATAATTTTTTTTACATACACAATCACAAAAATTCGCGAAATTTATAACAGACACATTATAATAAACACATTTTAAAGAATCTGCCTTTTTAACACTACCATGTGTTTCTAGGAAATATTATTACAAGCACAAAAATAAATTCAAAAGCCGCAACGGCATTTGTAACAAGTCTCACTAAAACTATTGCTGATATCTGCAGCCAGAATCAACAAATCAGATGCCGGCGCTACTTCTATCACAAACCATCCTGTCATTCTATTTGGCACACAGTTGGCAAAGTTTAGTGCCATAGTACTTCTATCTCAAAGCATCCTGTCATTCTATTTGGCAAACAGTTGGCAAAGTTTAGTGCCATAGTAACCTACAGAAAAAGGCGACGTTTTTCTGTTTGTTTGAAGATGCACATGTGTCAACTGTACTGAATGATGTGGAGGAAATCTTACAATCAATTAAGTTAATAAAGCTTACGATTTCGAAATTTAGAAGAATCGATAATTAAAATAGAACAACTTTTTTTACATAATTCAAAGAAGTGTTTATGCACGTAGCTGATACAAGGTCAAAATTTTTCATTCATATACACGGTTGATCGAATATTTGTGGACAAAAGAAATAAAAATTTCGGTTACATATAAACGGTTTAAATATAAACGGTTCAGTTCATTAGAGATGAAAAATGATAAAACAGGATTTGATGATTCAGCTTTAGAAAAAGGCATAAAATGTTCGTGCCATAAAACAGTTGATAGATTAAATTCAGTCACCTAATTGAATAAGTTCTAATGGCAACAAATTATTTCAATTTCATCATAGAGCCAACATTATATTTAATGTGATTGAAAGTCTTTATCAATGTGAATCAAATTTTGACTTTGTTCCCATTCAAAAAGTATCCAAGAATTCTGCGGTATATATAATGCCATCTTTTTCATGTAAAACATGTAGGAGTAGTCTCACCAAAACGTTCTAGCATTCTGTCTCATTAAAGAGTTATATCCCCATAAAAGTGTAGGTCTTGAATAGGATCATGAATAACAAGCACAGAGTTGGCGAACAGCAGAAAAGAAATATTGATGTCTGGCGTAAATTTGGCATTCTTACTGAATCTATTACGCGAACCTTTGATAGCTTTTTCTTGAGATGGGGAGGGACTATTAGTCCCTAAAATTTAATAAAAGACACTTTAAAATCGAATATGTGGTTTTAAAAGCATTGTTTCCAACCGGCAGAAACCAAAATTTGATACAGAAATAGCAACTACAATTACAAAAATCACACACCATATTTTATACATTTAACTGAACATATTTTTCAGCTATTGCATTTATACACTTGTGAAAGAACATATCGACAAAAGTCAATTCATTGACAAATTTGGTTAAAAATTTAAGATATCTATATTATAGATGTTAGATATGTGTACTGCATTTTGTCTAACTTATGTTCTTAGTTTTATAGTTATTTGTTAACATATTCGGACAGCCAGACAAACAAGATTTCACTTAATGCACTTCACACAAAATTTGAGAGAAAGTTTAGTGTAAAAATATAAACTAAATTTCATCAATCTATTTCAAAGTGTTTGTGAGTTATCATTGCCACAGATAAATGTAATGCCAACAAAATACTTATCGAATTGAGGAAGTCTTAAAAGATGACATTCGTCAAATTCTCGAATTTCTTGAAGATTACAATACTTTCCTCTAAACACAGTGTAGGAAAAATTAAAAAGATTAAACTATATATAATTTTAGAATTGCTTCATCTATTAACCCCCTTGTCTATGCTATTAATATTAGGGGTCTAGATGTTGACCTCTCATATTATTAGCTTTATTTTACTCATGTGATAAGCATTGATGAATTACATCTTATACCAACAAACGAAATCATTTCAAACTGCATTATACAATAAACATACAAATTAATGGTTGGTTAGCTCTGATGGCAAGAAATAAAATTAATTAGTGAAAGCAAGCCACTTGATTGGAAGCCTTATCAATGTTTTAATTTACGATATCTCTCGAAAATGGAGATCAGACAATAATTGATGATGTATGTAGGACTTATCCTTAGTTTTCGTATGAAACAAAAATTGGCAAAATGGGGTCGGGTCTATGGTTGGAGAACTTTGTCATGGTTTTTTCCTTAAGAGAATATGTAACGAAAAAGCGATTTTGGAGATTTATCTTGTAAATACGAGAGAGTGAGGGGCAAACGGAAATCGATGATATATCTCGGAATGAAGCTTTCATATAAAGTAAAAAGTGCCGAAACCAGACCAGTGATTTCAGCTGCGGGTATAGATGCTTGCAATGTCTTTTTTTTTAAGTTAACGATTTCATAGTTTTTGAATCCATTTATTTTTAAAATTTTGCCAAATGCTCACATTCAAGTCAACATGACAATTTGTTAAACCCACCCAATAGATTGGAAAAAAAATCGGGGGTCACTTTATTCAATCAGATTTTTTTTATTTGAAAAAAGAAATAAGTTTCCAATGATTTCGGAAAAAGTCTTACGATAAATCTCTTAAATGCTTTTTAAAATAAACACGAAATAAAATAATAAAGATGTGTGTTATATATCATACAGCTTTAACCTTTAAAGAAGTACAAAACAACATTGGTAACAGTTACATCAAAGCATCATACATCCATCTCTTTTCCCACCATACTATTAAAAGTCACAGTACAAAAAATGCCAATTCGAAAATGTGAATATTTAAAAAAACACCGAGAAACAATATCGACTTTTCAACACGCTTTTTTTTCTTTCTGAAACCTTTCTTATAGTATCAGACCTTGAACAACAGCCAATCTTTTAACTACTAGTCTTCGCTGACGTGATGTCTTTTTTTACCTAACTTAATAATCCTGTGAGTAAGTTGCTGTCGCGCCACAGCAAAAAGCTCAGAAGTGCCGCGATACAGTGTTCGTAGAACAGAAGAGATAAGTCCACCCTAAAAGAAAAGATTTATAAATCGCTAAGGCCTTTGCCCTGATAACAGCTTTAAGTTCGTAATTTATGGACCATCTTGCATTCGACTTTTCCCAAATATCCATCGTTCCGGAACATGGAAACATTTTGGACACTAAAATAAAGAATTGAGAAATAATAAGCATGCAGAAAATTGATGAACCTTTTTTTTTTTAACGTGGTTGCGATACACAGTAAATGTTCTATCAAAAAAAAAAACAAGATTTTCAAACATTCATACAAAGAGTTTAAAGTTATAGATGGAATATATTAGAAGATAAAAAGAAAATATATGAAAATACTTTTAAAAACAAGGGAGGGGTGAGGAAAATGCAGGCCGAAAGTAATGGTACAAAATTTGTTAAGGGAGAAGGGGAACAGAGCCTGACTAAGACAAGACATACAAGGCAGTTGCCACTCGCCCCCCACATCAGAGAGGACAGACCCAAATCGAATAGAAAGCTTATTTTACGTTTCCTTCTTTAATGAACGTTTTTTAAACAAAACGAAAATAATTGTTGAGAAATTTACACATTTTTCATTTAAAAATTTACTAATATGTAGTTCATGCGATTTAGGGGTTCCTCTTATACACAGTTGCTTAAATTAGTTGTAGAATGCCTTCTAATATAAATCTTGTCTTAGTATTTAGTCAGATTGCATTTAAAATCCACTGGTTAAATGTGAAACTTCCAGTTAAGACTAAAGCACTTTTAGTTTTAAGTTTAAATTACATTTTGAAATAATTAACGAAAAATATCATAGACAAATTCTATGTACATTACTGAAGTCATGAAGCAGAAGAGGCCTCAAGTAGGCTAAGTTGGGCCCCTTAGGGGAGTTCAATTTTAATTAAAGTGCAATACATACAATGACAGAAAAAATGTTCCCCAGAATAAAAGATTTTGATTCTTTAATTCGTAATATTTTCTTTTAAAGAGACAAAACAATAATTCAGTTTCAGAAAAATGGAATAAAATTGGTGAGAAATGGAGTAAAATAAAAATAATCAAAAACAGCAATACTGTATAGTCTGAAAAATATTTATATTTGATAATGCAAACAATACTTTTATGATAATGTGATAAACCATAAATTACATTTCTATCCATTATATTCAAATTCTGTCAAATCTACAAGAAATTATACTATCTACAAACTAACAGATAGCCAACACTAAAAAAGACTACAGACAACAATAAAATATATCTGTGGTAGCTAGACATTTTCAATTTTAGCAATTTAGATAAGTCACGGAAATATAATATCATATACTATGTTTAAAATAACATACATAATTTCATAACAAAGGAAATTTCAAATTCAAAGCATTATTTAAATACAATTATTATATATTAGAAATTGTTTCAAAAGCTAGAATACAGACTATAATACAAAATATTGATACAAATGTTTTTTTAAGTACTGTAATTGTGAGTAAAATTTTACAGTTGAATACAGCAAATGATATGAATATTTGACAATTACAAATTCAAATGAAACTTTCTTTAAAAAATTAGTTATGGCAGTTGTCTTTAAAAGATTTTTTTAAACACTTTTAAACCATTCCACTGACAAGATAAGATATTTAATTAAAGTTCTGGAACCTAATAAAAAATAAAGATTTATAACAAATGGATATTGATATACATCCTTTTTCTATTTTACTAAACTTCACATCACTATTATCAAATAGACAAATTTAGATATAAAAAGTATTGAATAATTGTAACATTGTTATTTTAAAATAAACAGAATCAGTGCAGATCGATATATTTATTATCATGATCTATGTTTTCCTTTTCTTAGACACCATTTACTAGACTGTGGAAACATTTTTAAACATGACATAAAGGATTGTTAAAACGATACAAATAAGATGGCTATGCAGTCTGAATATATTAAAGGAAATACTGAGAAGTGATGGTTTCTGAGATAACAATAACTTCTGGTTTTTCCTTTTATGTCAGAGATGAAATAGGATAAAAGTGAATGATTATTGCTACTCCTGAAGTCAAGTATGAATTTTAAAAAATAACTGCATTCCAGACACATATCAGTAAATGGTTAAATACAGGATTGTTAAAGAAGTTAAAAAAATTTTACCAGTGAATTAAGTAGTAATTCCAAATTATCAACACTTTATTACTATTTATCGTATATCCAATTTATCACAGTTACAAAGTAATAAATAAAATTTTGCTACTGAAGAAATAAAAGAAAAAATCATTAGTTAGCTTGTCAAAAGAACATTTAATTTTTTATTAAATAAAAATCTTTAAAAAATAAACATCTAAATACACAATTCATATTTCAATTGAACTATTTAAAACTTATTCATAGATCAGAAAAATATTCATTTCAATCTTTAGATTTAATAATCCCAAATGTAGAACTAGAATATACAATTTAATATTACAAAAATAATTTTTTTAAAGTTTTTGTTAAAAATATTTAATAATAAACTTAGTGCCTTTAACAGTTCATGTAAAATTTTACAACTATTTCTTAATTGTTTATATTCAACGTGGTTATAGATAATCATAAAACTAATCACTAAGCAATTTTTTAGAAATCATTTGACCGATAATTTCAAGGAATATATCTAGTCAGTAAAAGCCAAACAAATTTCATTATTAAAAAAATATAATTATATTTTTATTTAAAAATAGTTACTACTCAAAATATTTAATTTTAAGAAGAAATAAAATTAATAAGAAGTAGAAGAAGATAAAAAAATATTATATTTTGAATAAAAGATATTATATTTAAAAATATAATTAACACATGATAACAGATAACATTATCAAAAGACCATATTCTAATGAACATTATCACAACAAATTTATGTTTAGAACATTATGTCTTTTAATAGGATATCATTTTATACAAAGTAACTAAATAACTTGATAAAATAAAAATTATGGGCATATAAAATAAATAATGACTATTTCTAAGACGATAAATTAAAAAATAGTAAATTGATTAAGATTAATTTATAAATATAAAACAAAACATTCTGCAAATATTTATATCAGTACATTTAGTTGAAGTATATAATTAGTCTATACTTTTCTAATCTAAACATTAACCTCATCTAATAAGTAAATAACAATTCACTTTACTGTAATGCCAATAATGTGAAATAATCAGACAAATCTAAAAATTAAAAAATAAATATAACTTTCAGAAAAGAGTGTTAATTTATCTTGATGGTATTGTTCACTTGATGTAATTGAAAATCTTTATTATAAAAAATAGTTTATAAATCCAAATTAGTAAAACATTACAAAAATCCAGAAAAAAAGAAAGAAAACGTTTTTTAGCTCATTAAAAAGTGATAAAGATTTGCTTCAAAAGTGACAGAATCATGTGAATAAAATTATAAATGCTCTCATAAACAAAAATTGAAAAAAAAAATTGTAGAAAGAGAAAATATTTTGAAACATTATTTATAACATTTTTAAATCTAAAATTTCAAACATGAATAATGATCGGAAAAAAATATTTCACATGAATTTGTTATGTATCCTCAAAAAATAGACATTAAAAATATATAAAATGAAAACAGATTAGCTTTGCCATTCAAAAATTAATTTCACATTTTAAAATTAAAGTCATAAAGCCTGATCTTTAATACTCAACTTATATAGACAAAAGAACTCTTACAAAAATTAACTATTATGTTAAATTATGCTTTTTAAAAACCAAAAATTAAACAAAACCATTTTAAAATATTGAATTAATAGCCAAGAAAAAAAATACTGTCATTGTCTAATAAATACATGCATTTTTAATATATAAAGACAATAATAATCAGGCAAAAAAATATCATTACATACAGAAATTTATCATATATTTGCAATATTACAGCATACGAGTTTCTCGGATTTCCGCTGTTTTGCGCAAATGGAAATGCTATAAACATTTCTCACGTTTTATTTTTTTTTAATAATAATTTACTGAAAAACATTCCGAATACATCAAGTAATTGTTTTTAATGTTTGAACATTAATATGATTACAGCAAATGAGAAGAAAAAAAATATTACTGGGAAAGAGTAATTTTATTTTTTTTAAAAATTATAGGAGCTTAATAACAGCTTCATAAATATTAAATACTTTAACCATTAGCATATTTAAAGAACAAAATTTATTACAAGATATTCACAAGGACCATGAAATCTATATCTCCGTTAACTCAAACTTTAAAACGATAAGTTTATAAACAACCCTTTGTAAGTTCTTTGGCCCTTTCCTTGTAAACAATCATGAACAAAACAAAATAATAAAGAAAAACATCTCCCGGTGGGAAAAAGATTGTTTCAATTCCTTTCACTTTCCAACGATTACAATCGTTTAGGAGAAACATACTAACACGACCTACATATTACCGATTGAGATAAATTCTTTTTTTCACATGCACAAAAACAGTTCAAGTATCAAGTTAAAAGAATCTCTTCTAATAACAAGTCATTCAAATCAACTTTGTAAGAAAAAAAGATCAATTAAAACTTACCTAATCAATCTTAAAAAGACTTAGATTGAGTTCTATCTAATAAAATTTACAGATATGATTTTACAAGTCTTTCAATTAAATCCCTTAAAAGGTAAACAACACTCAATCAGCAGACATTAATTCTCCGGACATTGAAAACTTATCCCGGAATGCCCCACTCGTACAACAACCATACGAACTGATGCATTTCGCAAAATAAGAGCATCAGCGCGCTCTCTCGGGAAAAAGTTGAACTTCTCTCAAAATTAAAGATAACATAATTGTAGAGAAGCATTTGCCGCCTAAACAGCATAGTAAGTATAGAAAACACCATTCCCCTGAATGGGAAAATACTCGTACTTTTCGAACTAAAATTAACCAATAAAATATGTCTAAGACGGAGATTCACCTCTTAAAGCAAAGTAAGAGTTATTTTGCTATTGAATAATTAAATTTATTAAAAGTATTTTGTGCCTTCTTTAAATTTATGCGTGCCGAAGCTTGCAACCATTATGCTTCCATTTTCCTATATTAACTAATTTTTAAAAATGAAGTTTACGATCAGTCGACCGAATAATATTTGCTCTAGCTCTAACCTTGTCAAGACCTTGAATCGGATGATGGCAAATAGTTTTGTTCGAAATCTATATTAAATAATAATATATTATAAATAACATATTGCACATACAGAGTATAGAGCTAAAGTTAATCCCATAACTTAAGAGCTCTTAAATATTATGAATTTTAATTTTACGTAAATTTGAAAGCCCTAGAATGCTCTGGATTTTAAATTTTACTTTAATTTAAAGCAAGAGTACTCGTGTAACTTGACAATATTCTTTGACATATGAGATATTTGGAAAACATGTTTTTACAAAATAATGTTAACTTTAGTTATTAATTAAGATGTAGTATATATTAGAATAGCCAATGACTTTTTTATACATTTTAGGCTAATAGAAAAAAATTGCATAGCATGAAATTGAAGATAACATTGCAAAAAAATACTGAATAAAGAGCCATAGTTTGACAGACAGTATATAAACAACAACAAAAAAAAATAGCTATCAACATGCAGTGTCACTTAAAGTAAACAACACATTCGAGATGGATAAATGCCAGGTTTCATATTTAAAGGTATATTGAAGATATTTTATGTGTTTCTCTCCATTCAATGTTGGCCTTGGTAAATCAAATTTCTCCACTTGGCTGTATAAATTTGAAAATTAGAGTACCCAATGACATACTGGTCTTTTTCACCAAATAGAAAATTCAAATTAGAAATTCAAATCCTTACAACAAATATGTAGCTTTAAAAGGGACGATTTATTTCAGTAAACTAATTTTCAGAATGAATGAAACATAATTTATGATTAAATTTAGAATTTTCGAAATCTTTGAACATTCGATGCTCAACCATATTATAAACAACCGAAGTGTTACTAATCATTTATTATATAATAATAATAATTAATTTTCCAGTACTTTCCATTTTAACAATTAAATATTAATTTGTAAAATCTTTCAGTCAAGTCAACATTTATGAAATTTTGAAGAAAGAAAGTAGATGCTTCATAACAATTATACATAGTATTTATATTATATTGTATTATATAATACTACATAATAATATTATATAATAATACTATATAATAATATTATATAATAATACTATATAATAATACTATACTATAAACTATATACCAATTTGAAAGTTTAACTATAAAGTTGAGATGACGCTCAACAATTCAGAAGATATGGCATCAGATGTGATGATGATGATTTATTTTTTGGAAGATATTTTTTTTTTCATCGGCATAAAATTTATATAAAAATAAAAAATGAAGAAAAATCAATAAAAAGTCAAAAATAAAATAAATATAATTTCTTTTTAAATTTTTCTATTTATTTTAGCCTTCGTTATATGATTCTTTATTATTCAGTCATAGTTGAAAAAAAATTAATGAAAGAAAATAGCTCAAATAAAATTTATTTATTATGAAACATTTTAATAGCATAAATATTATTATTATAAAATATTTTAATTAGATAAAGAAGTAAATCATTTTAAGTAATTAAATTCGGACAAATAATAAAGTATAAATAATTTTTAACTAAAAAGGAAGTTTTAGTTTTAGTTAAAATCAATTGATAATAGTAATTTCTTTGTTAAAACACTCATCAAATCGAAAATCGTTTTATCATTTAATTAATATTTAAATTACTCAAACTAGTTACCAAAGGCAAAATTTAAGTTATTGTACCGAAGCTATATCAGCACTATATAAATTGAATACATCTTCATTACATCTATAATACAGGAGGTGCAGTTGCCCTCAAAATAAGCAAATCTTTTTATTCCTCTTTCATGTCATCGTAGTAACCTTGAGATAACTGGTTAAAGGAAATTCGTTTTTTACATCATTCTTGAAATCATACAGTATAATCTTTGCATCCAAAATTTTGTTTGAAAAATCTCTTAAAAGGTACTCTTACTAGATGTGTCATGTATCGACGGTTTTTTTTTTTAATTGGTTTTACTGGTTTAATTTTAAGTGATGGTGACATTTTTCTTCTAACTCAATTCACTTTTGAATTGACGAAAAAAAACTGAGTATTTTCGGATTCCCGTAATCAAGCATAATTCCAAAAATGATGAGAGGATTTTCTATGAGAAACTCATAGAAAATCTTAAGGCCATTTTTTTTTTTTTTTTTGTAAAATGTAGGATTTTTTTCTCATTCTTAAAAACTAAAATGCAAAAAAAAAGGAAGAATTAGATGTTTTAAATAGTTTGATAAAAATTTAATTTTATTAAAAATATGTATAACCATTTATTACCCGCGACTTCATTCGCGTCGAAATTTTGATGTATATGTATGAAAACTGACGGTCTGATCAGCTGTCGGCAGTAGTTGTCTAAAATCACCTGCGAGCAAAATGACAACGCCTTCCATCACCACCTGGTTGTCGTGGATGCGGTTTAACGCCTCTAATGCATGCTTGAGCGACATTGTGCACTCGTCCCATGCTACTAACTTGCACTTCTACAAGAGGATTCCCCGGCCGCTATTTTTGGTGATGTTACATGTGAGGATATCTTCGCTTGCAAGATTAAGTGGCTAATTTGAAAACGGAATGTGCAGTCCGGCCACCATAAAGTAAAATTGTAACAATGCCCTTAGAAGCTACAGGCAGAGCTATATTGCGACCATTGTGGATAGCAGGAGATTCAGCACAAACGCCTTATCCGTACCCCCTGGTGTGCCAAGAAAAAATAATCCCACCTTTATATTATTTACTCGGTTCAGAATCGTTTGGTAGTCTGACGCTTCTTGAGAAGTAATCGTATTGCAGTTTCATTGATCTGCGTTTATAAGATCACGGTGTCGTAGATTAGTTTCTTCATAACTTCGCTGTAATTCCTCTCTTCGCTGCAGTGGGGGTAGGCCGAAGTCAGTGAGACATTTTAGTTATATGGAAATCATTTTATCCTCAATCTATATCAAAGCTCTGTTAATGATTTGGTCACTGTGAGTGCCAGCCAGCCAATGCACGATGTCTTAAGATAGACTGTCCTTGTATTTATCCCACAGCTGAAGGGGGTTTGATAGTCCTCTCAATAAAATTGGAAATAGATCTTCTAGTTACCTTCATAGCCAGAGCGTTATTACTCCTTTTCGAAATATTAGATTTGCGTTTTCTGGGCATTTCGAAAAACTATCATATAATGACAAATAAAAAAAATTAAAACTAACCTTAAAACGATGCATTTAAAAGTATAAGCATATACGAAAAATATATAACTAATTTAAATATAATTTAGTATTTAAATAAATAGTAGCAAAAACACAAAACTAACCTAAAAACAATTTATTTATATTGTATACTTGAAATAAAACAAAACAACAAATCAAGTCAAGTCTATTTTATTTATCTATCGAGGTCAAGATAGCTACAATAGTATAACACACATAATTTTTAAACTTTTAATTTAAATGAAAACACGTTTGTCAACAATCTCGTGCAAACTTTCAAAGACAGTTGGCGTAAAGCAGATGTCTGACTTTTCTACGCCAGTTGGGGTAACGCAATGCAGATGAGATTTTTTCCCCCTTTATTCTGTTTTATTTTAATTTAAAAGTACTTCAGATGAATCCGAAAGATCTATGAATTAATAATGTTTGATTTTAAATACATCAAACACTATGAAAATAAAGAGAATCGTTTGAAATACCCGGTCGAAAGCATGCTAAGCCTATTCTCATTAGCGTGGGGGGGGGGAAATTGAAGTTTTACTCAACTTTGGCGTGATTTGGCCTCAGAGTTTTAGAATTAAAGTTAGTTTTTAATTAATAAAAAATTAACCACTCAATTCACCGGAATAAATAGTAGCCTGTGTTCAATTCCAGTCTATAATCTATCTGAGCTAAATTTCATCCAATTCCGTTCTGCCGTTCTGGCTTGATTGAAGGACTAACATCCATCCAAATTTTCACATTTATGAGAGTAATATACTAGATATGAAACAGATCAAAACAAGGCTGAGGTTTACTGACAGCTGTGTTCCTATCCAAAAATGGAGTGGTAAAACTCATCTCTAAATATTCCCTCCGAAAGTATTGCAAAGAGATTTCATCCTTAAAAATAAAATGAAAAATAGAATTAATTAAGAAAAATACGAATAAAAGTTATGACAAGAGTTTTGTTTGTGCTAATAATCTATAAAAACATTTAAGTATCTTTCATGCAAATTCTTCGGAATATTTGTTACTAACTAATGTTTTATTTATTAAGTATGGAAAAAATATTTCATTACGCATGTTATATGGTATGAAAAAAAATTGATAGCTACTCAACTTTGGCGAGATTTGGCCTCAGAGTTTTGGAAGGAAAGTTAGTTTATAATTAATAAAAAATTAACCTCTCGATAAACCGAAATAAATTGTAGCCCATGTTCTATTCCAGTCTATAGTCTATCTCTGAGCTAAAATACATCCAATTCTGTCCTTCCGTTCTGGCGTGATTGAAGGACAAACATCCATCCATCCAACTAAACTTTCCCATTTATGACAGCAATAATGATATGAAACAGATCAAAGCAAGGCTGAGGTTTACTGACTGCTGTGTTCCTATCTAAAAATGTAGTGGTAAAACTCATCTCTAAATATTCCCTCCGAAAGTATTGCAAAGAGATTTCATCCTTAAATATAAAATGAAAAATATAATTTATTAAGAAAAATAGGAATAAGAGTTAAGAGAAGAATTTTGTTTGTGCTGATAATCTATAAAAACTTTGAAGTATTTTTCATACTTTTTATTAAGTAATGTTTTATTTATTATGTATGGAAAAGAAATATTTCATTGCGCATGTTATATCGTATGAATAAAATTGATAGCTAAATATTCAAACGAGCATTTGTTTAATTGAAAAGATGTGTACAGATTGGGAAAGAATGATGTCTTTTGATCAAAATGGCTGATAGCAAAAATTTGAGTTTATATGTGCATGACAGAGTACAAATTATTTTTCTGGCTCTCATTATAAATCTTTCGACATTTTTATTGGACTGCATTTATTATGGAATTTGTAAGTATCAAATATTTCAGGTGTCTTACAAAAGTGCTTTAGTAACAGTGTTTAACAATTGTGTTTAACTATCGTCTGATATTTCTATTTAATTATTCTTTTTTGTATAATTTCGACTGATAATATTGGTGAATGTCTATCCGCTGTATATAATACAGAAGAATATCTGTGTGTTCGCGCTCTACAGGAAAAAAACTATTTTAGAGCTTCCTAAGTTGAATCAGATATGATTTGGAGAATGAAAGTGTACAGTTTATTTTATTTAATTATATTTATTTTATGTTATCCGAAATTCTAATTAAATAAAAATTAAAAGAAATTTTACTGTTTATCCGCGATTATTCCGAAAATATCATAACACAAAATTCACTTTTACTCCTTGTTGAAATTTAAAATAATTTTAATAATAGTAATTTAGTTTCTGTGTACATTTTTTCTGAATTTCGTAAACACGTAAAAAATACTTTTTTACATAATATTCGACAATAGATTTCATTTTTGAAATGAAACTTTATTTTCTGATTATTTAAAAATTACCTTTTCAACGATACCTTTTTGTTTGTCATGTAATTTCTTGTTTGTCATAAATGCTGAAAATTTCCTAAAATCCTTTTTTTTTTTCGCATAATTAGTTTTCCCATGAATATATTATACATATTTGCCAGAAATTTTAATTTTTTCCCAAAATATTTAGGTACGTGATTTTTTTTTTTTTTTTTTCGTTTTTGATTTTGCCTGTTATATGTGTTGGTTAGGGGAGCAAAGGATAGACAAGAGTAGGTAAACAGATTTCATGGTCATGATTTTATTAGAATGATTCTTGTGCTCAAAAACCAAAACAGGTACTCAACTATAAATGTCGACTTTTGTCTACCACTATATGATGTTTAAAAGTATTTTGTTAAGACAATCAGGAAGAAGTTATGAATAAAATTTGATTGGAAAAAAATTAGTAGTATTCATGGCGAACCAACTGGTTGCTAAAAGTGGTTTATTTATATTATATCTAAACGTTCTAACTTGGAGCGGAATGAATGGCTCAGTAATAGAATATTATGAATTGGAAGCTACAGTTCGCAAGTTCGTACTGATTGCAAGAAAGTTGCCTAAAAATTGTTTTGTTATTGATTTACTCTTTGTTATTTTCGTTTGTTATAGAAGGCTCTTATAATTTCTGTACCTTTCTAAATCAGGAAGATTCGAGTCATTTCGTCTCTTGGACAAAAAATGATGTAAGGTTTATTCCTTGAATAAAGTCTTGAGTTGAGATTAGCTAGTATTATACTTGACATTAGTTAACGCGCCGTTTATCTAACCTAACTTCATCTATGCGACAGTATAAATAAAAATGTAAATGTTCGTTTTTTTTTTTTTTCCTAAATCCTAAATTTCTGAAAGTTAATCCTCTATTGCTTTGAAATTTGGATTGAACCACCTCCACTCTTGCCAGATGCAAGTGTCTGGAAACGTTCAAGTAAATAAAATAAATAAAAATTCATAAAACAACTTCTTTGAGTAATTTAGAATTATTATATACCCGTACTGTCTGTTTCAGCATTCATGACTACTTTTCGGTTGTTCTGTTACTAAGGGATAAAACACTGAAGGATGTGTGTCCTTTTCAGAATTTACTTTATTGTTAAATACAAACATCTCCTCCTTTCATCTTTCCTCTCACCCCTATTTTGCCGGATTAAACTCGTCCTAACGAATGGGTAAAAGTGCAGAGGGTTTTAGAATCCGTTGGCAAACAATAGGCTCAATTTACTAATATGCAGCGTGGAAGATAAGTATGATTTCAAAGAAATTGTAGTATTTGAGGAAAATATCACTTGTATATACTGATAAGATTTTGCTTCAGCCATTAAATACTACAATCTCTACCAATATTTATTGAAGTATAGCAAATATTTATTTCTATCCAATCGTGTCCAAAAATTAAGGATATTTAAGAATCTCACCGAAACCAGTTATTTTTTTCGACACTTTCTTGGATTAAAAAATTTACTTGTTTTACTTTTAAATACATTAACCATAGGTAACTGGCAAATAGTTACAAAAAAGCTTATAATAACGCTATCTTCGGAGAGTTTTTGGCGATTTATATCTGGGATGAGGCTAATGCGAATTGCGAAAAAATCGAATGCGTATTTTCATTTTTCCTCCATACGATTAAAATTAAAATTTAACGCAGAATTATAACTGTAATCACTAAATCATATGCCATTTTTCATTTACTTAAGTATTTGCCCTTTTGAGATATCGTGTTTACATGCTTGTAAAACTACAAATCGACAGATGGTCAATCCTTTGTTGGATTTGGCGTAAAATTCGAAAGGTATATAAAAAGAGGTTAATTCTCCATGTTAAATTGTATCCACTCTTCGTTTTGCAGTTATTTTGCTAACTTATTCAAACAGCCAGACAGACAGACTTCTTTAGATCGAATTTTGCTCAAAATGTATGTTTGTAAAAGTACAACAGACGGTCAATCCCTTGATGAATATCTACATTTTAAATCTTTAACCTGTGTTCAATTCTTTTCCAGCCTGCTGTCTTCATACTGTTAGCGAATTTACTTACATTCCAAGTGACCGACAGATAGAATTCTTCAAAGAGGAACTCGTTCAAAATAGAACTGAAATCTGCTAATTTAGAGTAAAAGCCATATTCTGTTTCAAATCGTTTTTGAATTATTATGTTCACGGATAGACGGGCATAGTTACAAAAATGTGTTTTTGGATATGGCGAGGTAAGAAACGTGGAGATCGTTAAATTCAGTTAAATTTAAAGTTCAAATTTTTTGACGATTACAATGAAATCTCGTTCATATACGCGAAAATAAAAAACACCGGTGAAAATAGCTTGATAGAATAAGCAGATGGTGTAACATATCTCCTTAAATGTACTGACGTTTTTAAATTAAAAAAGACATTTAGATTTATACAGGAAGGTAACAAGGTACGATTCAAAGTAGTTATTGAAGTATATTAAAGGAATTGTTGCTGTCTTGTAATTTATTTTAAATCAGCGTGCAATAGTATAACTGCCAAAAGCGATTAGCCTATGACTTAATGAACCTACATGAGCAATTTTTAAGCAGCAGATTATACATCTGGTTGAAACAGCTGAAAATATCATGAAACTTGAAATTACAGAGTTTGTCTAGATTATTTATACAAGGTTCCAAGAAGATAAAAAGGCACTCCCCTTGTATTAATAGATTCTATTTGTGATCCATAATTTTACTTTATTCTGTGCTATTGTTATAATTGAGAGAGCTTTATATTTATAGCCATTTGCTTACATGGATTACAAGAGAGCAACAAATATATTCGATTAACAAGCTGCCATTATCTGTATGTTTATGAGGATACTTTTAATCTACGAATGCTGATTTTTTACTCATCATTAAGCAAACTGGAAAGAAGTATTCTTCCAAATGAAGAAGTATAATAGCAAAACCCAGAGCATAATTTCAATGCCAAAACATTTTTACACGTGCAAAAACTAGTTCGTTTAGTTTTTACATTAAAATCGGCTAGACCGTTCGTATTTCGACGAATTTTCAAATTTGTACTATGTCTAGCCAAATCGCGATGCTTTGGATGAAACTTATATGATTCATTAGGCTGCGAAACGAATGCTCATCGAATATATTTTTCAAAACTAATAACCAAATATTAAAATTGATATATACTCCAAACGTAATGGAGGAACATAAACCTTTTCAAAGAGAATGTTTCATGGGTGCTTGTTTGGATTCTATAAAACACTATTCAAATACTTTGAATTTTCCGGTTTCTGATTCAAAATCTACCGATGCAGTTTTTGAAAATACTCTAGTGTAAGTAAATATTTTTCTACTCTGTATAGAATTTTTTAAAAGAAAAAAATGCAAACCACTCATATACATACCGATTGCTGTACAGAATTAAACAGCTGTAAATACTTTTATGCCCCCCCCCCTTTTTTTTTCAAAAACTTCTTTACTTAATTTCACGTGTGATGTATTAGAAAAGATAAGATTTTTGTAATCGAGTTTTCAGGAATCTATCAGCGTTCTGATATTTAGTACGAACTATATTCTTCAATGAATAGAATGTGAGAATCGAATGTTTAATACAATGAAAGTCTTTTATTAGTATACTAATTTAACTAAAAATTGATTAGACGGAGTTTGCATATCTAGAAATTAATTTTAGAAATAATAACTACCATCTTTAGAGACCATTTGGGTGGATTATCAGTGTTACTAAAAATGTCAAATAAATATTTTTTCTATTTTTGCTTTAATGATTTCTTCGACAAAATATTTTTGGGCTTCAAATTTTGATAGATATTTGACTCGTATTATTTTAGAAGCCTTATACCTTTTTATTCGTTGGGATACACATTATTCTTATTTCGTGTCTATGTCTTTATACGTCCTGTTATATCACAGGAAAAAACATCAGTGTTAAAAAAGATGGCCGCATTTCAAAAATGTTTCACCTTTTTCTCGTTCTGAAGCTAAATTTTAATTGAGAGCTCAACAAGATTTCAAAAATTGTTTTAAAAGCATACTGATATATGCCAAATCTTCATATCTTAATCATCAACAATGGAAAAAAAACCTAGGAGAAATGTTTATAGAAATAATGAAAAGGATTCGAGTTACACTTCAACCATGAAATGAAGTAAAGGCTTCTCAAAATATTTTTTGAAAATTGGAATTGAAAAAGCAATATGGCAAAAAAAGTTAAATGGAGTAAATTTCGGAATTTTAATATGATGCAAAATTTATTTTTGTACTACAATGTTTTCAGAAATAATCTCTTTAAAACCCCAAAGTTTGGAGTAATTTTTTAATAATTAAAATTTTAAAAAACACTGCAAGGTACGCATTTTATTCTCCATAATGTATATCTTATACTATAATACGAGGAATGGTTGCCAAGTCGAAAATCGCCCCGGAATTAATAAACTCCGGTAAACTTGGGGGTCTGGGGTTTTTGGCCACAAGGAATCGATTGGCGCCGGTTTTGAAGCGCTACGGTCGAGCAGTTCGGAGTTACAGATAGGATATTTTCAAGCTTTATTAGTTCGCCATAATGGCTAATAGGTTTCAAGCGGTAACGTGCTGCCATCTATAGCCAATATGGCGAACTAATAAAGTTTCCAGAAGATGATCCAGAACTCAAGGAACTGATCTCGAAATGGATGATCCATAACCCGTGTGGTGATATGAACCCAAGCGCTCCGTGCATGGTCAGTAAACATGGAAGAGACCAGTGCAGATGGGGATTTCCAATGGAACATCAAGACATGACATCGCTGGTGGACGATGAAAACCCGAGGGTTAACCGGTTATCTTTTCACCAATGGTTTCACAAATTTTCTCATGGCATGTATTGTTTTGATAAATCACAATTGAAAATTTAAATCTTCGAGTTAGCTTCGATACCTGTTTTCTCCGAGCGGAGCTCGGTCACCCGCTGGTATATGCCAAATTGAGTAATTTAAATTAATTGGCCTGATTGTAAAGAGTCAGTAGGTACATACAGACATTCATACATTCCTCCAAATATAAGTAAAATATGCAGAAATTTTTTTTTTAATTGTCATTCAAAAAAACTTAGTCAGACAATTTTCAAAAGGCATTTCTTTTGAAAATTTTAAATTGATGTACAAATTATTTTTGGCATTATTTTTTGAAATTTATCGTAGAAAAACGCTGGAGTCTCGCTTAATATTTTTTTTTTCAAAATATTTTTTACAATCAACCCGAAGTACGCATTTCTATCGTCAAGAATATATTTTTGCCAAATCTCGCAATATTGTCAAACTATTTTTCCAAGAGAATGCATACAAACCTATGTTGTTTTATTATTCTTATAAGCAGAGAGGCAAATACTGTTCGACATAGAGACAAGCGAGATAACTCCATGCACAGATTTTTTCAGTAGTAAAAAGTGTAGGAAAAGGACTTGGATCACAAATTTACCATCTAGAAAAAATAAATGCTAAAATAAACATCCCCCCCCCCCCGAATTGTCATTTTTTGTTTTTATTAGAACATTATTGAACACTGAGAAAAGTAGAAATTTTCTATATAATTTTCGAGCATTTTGATTTTCAGGTAAAATTATTTTTCATTGCAATCAGAATAATTTGCATCTGCAAATATTGTAAGACTTGGCATTTTACTTTAGAATAGACAATTTTTTTAAGTTAATTTATATATTAGAGTACCCCATAAGTTTCTTTTATATTTCTATGGGAAATATATATACAATATTTACTGTTTAAGATATTATTTATATTGTTATAAAAGAACCTTTTTGCTCTATTACCTTTTTCCATCTCTCAGAAAGCCTCGTTGTGTCTTCTTCCCAAAATAATTGTGCTTTGGACAAGAAATGATCCTCGAAGTCCGCTTTTATTTCGCTGGTGGATTCAAAGCGCTAATCGTGAAAAGAATTTTTTAATGACAGAAAGAAGTAATAGTTAAAAGGAATGAGATGTGGATAGTATGAAGGATGCGGTAAAACATCCCAATCAAACTCTAAGAGCTTTTCTCTTAAGACTAATGTAATATGTGGTCTCGCGTTGTCATGATGAAAAACAATGCGTCGTCGGTTCCTTAATTCTGGCGTTTTTTTTTTTTTTTTTTTCACTGTGGCTGATTTAAGTTGACTAGTGGATGACAGTATTTCGTAATCTGACAATATTTGAGTCACCTTGAGGAAGGAGCTTGTAGAAAATCACATCTTTCCGCATCCACCAAATGGGCCAAAGAGCATTCTTAGGGTGTAGCCCTGGATTTGCGACAATTTAGAGCTCTGGGCCGCCTGTAACTGATGCCATACACCGCTAATAGGTAAGCCTGCGTGTTTTCACAAATGGTCATTCATAGTTCGATGAGAAAGGAGCTTTTGGGACACCCAAATATTTTCATCTGAAATGAGACCTGCTGAATGAATACATTCTGAGTGGGTTATTTCCACATGGCATGAAAATTGGTAAACAGTATTAATCCATACAAAAAATATTTTACCTAATAAGCATTTCTCCAATTTTATAAGTACATTTAAATTATACACAACATATTTTTATAAGGAAGTTTCCATAAGATATCCTTATCCTTAAAAAAATGACAACCATAAACCATGCCGCTAATTTGAACAAAATGTTGATGCTCAAAGAATGTTGCTATAAAAATTTAGAAGCAATTTTCGAAAAGTTCAAATTTATGGAAAATTATCCTACAGTTTAGAAGCAAACAATACAACAATGCGAAATTCAACGAGATTGTAGGAGCAAGTAAGAACAAAACAGCCCTAAGTCTCATAACCTGGGAAATTGTAAGTAGCGAGTAATGTATTTAACTTTTTTTTTATTTTAATAAAGCATGCAAATTTTAGATCAAATTGCATTAGTATTTATATTTGTATTCTTAAAGGTTTCTAAGAAACAGAGCTTTTATTTCCTGATTCACAAAATTTCAGCTCAAAGCCATATATGAGAGGAATTCTTTTGCTCAGAGATTGGAAGTATCCACCATAAGAGGTAATAATGGATAATAATATAATAAAGTATATATACTTTATAATAATATAATAAAACAGTATATATACATTTTAGTAAATTGATTGCTCTGAATAAAGTAAATGGTTGAATAAAACAATAACTGTAGCTACTTCGTATTTAATGATATGAATATTGAAAATTGATCAGTGAAAAATTATTATTAAATTTATTATTACAAAATTATCTTAATGCACGGAATTTCCCCATCCTCTCCTACACACGAAACCATAAAGGCTCAGGCAGAATTTAAATGTAGTCCTTATTTTGTAAAATGTTGTTCTCATCCGTTTTAAGAACATTCTCATTTATACAGACACGAAATTTAAATATTTTCATCATACTATTAAGAACATGGATAAAAACAATAAAAAAAATTAGCTGTTCGTCTTCTTTTTTTTCTTATAAATTTATAAAAAATCATGGCGGGTGTGAAAATTAAAAAGAAAGAAGATATTAAATAAAAAAAAAAGCTTCTCTTATTAGAATAATCTCCTAATAGTAATAATAATCTCTCCTACAGTAGAAAAAAATTAATAAATAAATCATTTTATTTAATTTGTGGTATGCTGGATCAGGATATACAGACGATTTAAATAGAATGTTTGACATTCTATTAAATCAAACTTCGAGTCTCTGGAATTTTGCAACTACAGAGATAAATTAGAATCATTAATTCAGCCACAAAAATGACTTTCCAATGTGGAAATGTTGAAGGAATTTCGAATCGAATCCAATGCCATTTGTTTAGAGTATAGTAAATTATTAGTAGGGATAATAGTTGGCTTGGAACTCTAAGTCAGTACTTTAAAAGTTAATGAATGAAAGTTACATAAGGAAATTTGAAAAGTACAAAACCTATCCCGGTGATTTCAAAAATTAAAAAAAAACATTGTAATATTAAAGTTATTGGTGTAAAGTAGATCAAGTCAATTGATTCTTTTAAGTTATAGCAGCTCATAAGTTATAGTAGTTATAAATTAATTGATATTTCGAATCAATTAATTTGTAATATGGAATCTTTATGTATCCAACTGAAAGAAATATTTGAAATTTCATTAAAAAAATGCTCAATTAATCTTTTCTGTTTATCGTTTAACTGAAAATCAATGCTTACGGCTTATTTAAAATATTAGGAATTTGATAAAAATTGGAACAGCATATTAAATATGTTGTTTCTATCTTTATCAAATTATTACTGTGATAATTTTTATCACAAATAATATACATATATATATTGAAGAGAAAATATGTGAAATATTTGAATTGGAAAACTGATTTTTGTAAGAAGTGATATGGAAAAAATGAATGTATCTAAATACAGAAGAGCAAAAGATTTTTCATTCTCACATAAAAATCCCTAATACTTTAAATTAGAACTAAAATTTTGTTTATTTATTCCTTTTTACTCATTTCTGTAAATTATATGGTTGAAGGAATAAATGTATTTTTTTAAATTATTTTAATTGTCTTTTGTAAAAATGTTCATACAGCATAAATTATTACAATGGTATCAACTTTTCCCGCTTATCAAAATTTATTCTTAAAGTATAAAAACAGTTAAAAATAAAACATATTTAAAATGAACTGACTAACAGATTGCACCATCAGTTTGTTAACGCTTTCAGTGAAGAAATCTAAGCTTATTTTTAAAATACAAATAAGATCATTATCTCAATTACTGTTGCTTGCTATTTTAATATATCATTAAATCCAATTTGATATTTACTTTGCTGGTTTTCTTTAACCGTTCTGTACATAAATATTCCATAAATAGTTCCACACAATTCTTATTTTTATTGACTGATTTCATTCTATTTTGAATGAATATTCTTATACATTCATTGGTGATTCGTCAAGAATAGCTTAATTTAGATAAACACAAAAAATTCAGAAGGTATTAAAGTGAGTTTTTGTGAAATGGCAAGATGGATTTTAGAAAGTGTTAAAATGAGTTCATATCTGAGAACTACATAATGTAAACCGTGACGTCAAGCTGTGCATTGTATTCGTAAAGTGATTTAAGGAGGCTGTGTAAATTTATTCGTCTTGGGGGAAAACTAGCCACAATAATTTTATCAACGAAATTCCAAAAAGGTCATATTACAATAAGAAATCTTAAGGAAAGTGAATTTCTTGCAAAAAAATATGCCATATACAGTGTGAGTAAGTTTTTAACTACTTCTTTCCTTCGGTTCTGTAGCCCAGTAGCATCTAAGATTATGTGTTCTTTTATAGAGATCTTTGTTAAAAAAATATGTTTACTATCTTTTCTCCTTTTCCTTATTTTTAAAAACTGGAATTCACGATTTGTATTTCCTATTAGGTAAAAATCACTACAATTTTCAGCTCTGTTATTCTTTTGACCTTTGGTAATCAATAACAAGTTAGATTGTGTGCTCTTTTATAACATGTAATTTCTCTCTTTGTATATCTGTATATCAATTATTACTATTTTAATTATATATTGAATATTTCATCTTAATAAATTGACCTTTTAATGCAGTTGAGGCATAATTTATCACATTATTTTAATGCATTCCAGTAATTTTCAAATGTAGATTTAACAAACACATCCCGTTTAAAATTTCTGTTTTTTTAAACACTGTTATCCAATAATGTATTCTATCCTTGTGTAAATACCTCTTTTTGCAACTTTTTTCACTTGCGATTCCATTGTAAAAAATTTCTACTTCTTGTAAAGAATTTTTTTCAAGCCCTAAATCAAGCATACAAATATAAAAACAGGACAGAAAATTTTAATGTGATTAATAGGAATGAAAATTTTATTGGATGAAAATCAGATTCATCACAGAAAAAACCATTGTTTGAATCCTTGGCTAAGGCTGACCTTTGAGCAACTTTTCAGACTAGATTCATCATATCTTTCTTTTTGCTCTAAACTTAATATTTATTTCTAACTTGATTAAGTTCATTAGTGTTTTACTTGTTACAGCATTGTCGCTTTCTAAACAGGATTTATCTTTTATTAGCTTGGTTCAAGAAATATATTTTTAAATAGAATTTCACAATGATTGCTTTGTATTGATAGTTTCTTATAATACATATGAGTAATTTGGAGAATCGGATGTTGCGTATTATTTTTAAATGAATTATTTATATCATGCAAAGCAATTATTGCGTTTTTTTGTGTCATTATTTTAGTGCCATTTTGTCTTTTTTTTCAGGTCAGAAAAGGAAATATTCCTTTTTATGTTTGTTAACTTAATTGCCTTTGCAATTTTTGGTTTGGTGCTAATTTATCATAAGTTAGATCTGCATGAAAGGGCCCATAGCTGCGAACTGTGCCAAAACAAAGAAGGTGAAATTCCAGATGACAGCTGCTCAGTTTTAAGGGAAAGATGAGGAAATGAATGAAGGTAAATAATTTTAAATACAAATTCATAAATTAAATCCTTTGTTTATTGCTAAAATTGCTTATTTTATCTATATCAAAAAAATTATCTCTTCGTCTTATTTCTTGACATAAGAGATAAAATAAACATTTAAAAAATCTGTTTCTTTGATTTATTTTAAACATGAAATCTGAAACGGATAATGCTTGACAATAAAATAAAAAAATTTCAAACCCCTTTTTCGTAAAATATTAATTTTTCTGAAATCAACATAATTAAGTTGAATAAATCTGAATAAATGAAAATTAAAATGAAACTAAACTTAACTTGATATAATTACTACAAAATTTAGAAAGACTTTATATCTAATGCGTTATTTTAAAATCTGAAAGCTATTGGTTATTTTATAATAATTACATGTAATTACAATTATAACTTAAAAGTATTTGTTAAAGGCGAAATTTATCCTTAACTAGAACTTATTAAACGAGGGAAAAGATTCTACAGTTATAAAATCTACATTAAATCTATAAATTTTTTATATGGAATAATCTTCAGATTTTTTTTAGATTTGTAAAGATTTTGTCCTGGATGCTACAATTTTTCTTATGATGTAACAATGGGATTATTTCATTTGACATCAGAGACGTTATAATCAATGTGCGCTTATCGTTTGGACATGTATATATAAATGTTGCACTGCATGAATAGTGGACATGTTTTTATCATCAAACTTCTGATATTGTGCTCCTGTTTTTCATAACTTAAATGTTTGTTTGAAAAAACTTTTATAAAACGAAAGATGAGTATCTTATGAAAGTACTTTTCATGTTCCTGCTTAGAAATCCCAAAGTACCAAGTTAATAAACTTCTAAAATTTAAAAGAAAGGTATTGCAACTACATCATACCATGTTCTATGTTATTTTAACATAAAAATTTTTTAACAGTCTGTTTATATATAGTGGCACAAAAAAAATTGAGAGTACACCTTATTTTTACTTGATAAATCTGACTTTCAATATAAATAACACATTACCGAGAAGTGCAAACATGTTTTTATTTTTACACATAAGTAATGGATTATTTTAAAGTAAAAATAAAGAGAAATCGACGGAAAACTTCCAAATTGAAAAATTTCAGAAGTATTTTAAATAAACATATTCAGAATTTTGCCTCAAAAATCGGTACTATGACGTTTAGAGGTCGACGAGGTGACGATAGGTTAGAAGTGACGATAAGAGTCAAAAGACATTCAAATTAAAAGGCACACTTTGTTTGTATTCGAGATGCTGCAAAAATTTCATTGGTGTATTCTCAATTTTTTGAGGCAAAATTCTGAGTATATTTATTTCAAATGCCACTGAAATTTCTTAGTTTGGAAGTTTTTCGGTGATTTCTCTTTATTTTTACTTTAAATTAAGCCATTTGTTTGTGTAAAAATGAAAACGTGTTTGCACTTCTCGGTAATATGTTATTTATATTAAAAGTCAGATTTATCAAGAAAAAATAAGGTGTACTCTCAATTTTTTGCGCCATTGTATGTATATTTAACTAGTTTTTGCATAGAATATAAATTAACAATGGTATCTTAATAATTAAAAAAAGTTTCATCTAAAGATTTGCGCCGAATTGAATATAGTATTGTTAACATTAATAAATACGAGAAAAATAATATTACCAACTTTTCAGAGTGTAAATGTCAACTGAATATTCGTTTAGTTAAAAACTCTCCCAAATTTTATCATTTTTCCTCGGTAAGATTTATTCCATAAAAATTATTTTAATACCATTTTTAAATAAAAAATTTAACAAGATTGTTTTCAAGAAATTTTTTAAGACTTTTTTTTGCAACTTTTCCTTCAATTTTTACAGTATTTTAAAAAATTTAAAAATAGCTGGCTAGACGCAAAATATTTAATTAGAAATATATAAATATCTCCTTGCCAGATAAGAGTCAACTTTAGAACTACTCCACCTTTATTTCTTGATATTTCTATTTTATTTTTTAAATACTTTTAGCTTCATTTTTATTAGTTTTGAAAGGATTTTAATTACGTTTTAAAAAAGTCAAATTTTATCTAATTACATTACAAAGCTATTGTCATTAAATTCTTCCGACACCTTTATCTGCGAATTTAGAAAATAATAAAGGAGTAGTTTTAAAATTTCGAAGTGCATAGAAAATTTGAGATAGCAATTTAATGATGCCTTAAATAAGATATAAGTTCATTGCCGAATTTCTAATAACAGGAAGGAAAGTAAAACTTTTGTAAATAGATGAAACAGATATTCGATGATAGCATCTGCTACAGAATATAATGGATCATAGAAAAACATAGAACGGTTGAATCAGAATTTTTTAATTAAATACTTAATTAGTTTTCAAAAAGCATTTAAAAATCGTCTGGCTCCATTTATATACTCTTTATAAAAGCAAAACTTTTCAGACTATAAAACGATTTTGTTATTACGAAAATAGTAGACATGACATTGTATGAATCCTATGATATGCTGAAATTTCAGTTAATAAAAATAAAATTAGCTATAAATTCTAAGAATATTGACGAAATTTAATTTAAATCTACTCTAATAAAGCTAATAAACAAGAATGCAAAAAAGCAATTCTTTTTTAATACTTTTATTCATTAAAGAAAAATGCGTTTTTTTAATTGATCAATGCAATAGTATGATCTATGATATTTAAATGATCTATGATAATGCAATTGATCATAAAATTACAAGGGTTGTAAATCGAAGAAAAATACTTCCAATGGGATAAAAAAAATTCCATACAATTTTTTGATCGTACATAGCAACGTATCAAGCAAGGACCATGGCAAAACAATGCAATAGGAAGAATCAGAAATATTTCATTATTTAACTATTCAAGGAATAGCTTTCAATAGTTAATGAATATATAATGAATGCATGAATTATATAT
>JAPMOQ010046685.1:735158-758287 GCA_026543055.1 Argiope trifasciata
GATCTAGATATATCCCACTTGGTATATTCATATTTACTTTGGGGGATGAAAAAGTATACCTAGGCGGAATTTTTTTTTGGGGGGGGGGACTTCAATTAATTAAAATTACGCTAACATTTTAAATTTTTCTTCGAAAATTTCCACAATATTACAATGTAAAACTGTTTTTTAAATCCTCTTAAAAATTACTTTTTACATTGTTACCATTGTTTTAATTTATGAATTAAGATTCTAATTTTAATGAATATTTTTTTAAAATGTTATAATCATATTTTCTAACAACTAATTTCTCACGAAATGAAGGTAGAATTTAATTTGCAAGAGCACGATAAAAGTGTACCAGTGATTGCCGTCACTTTGTCAAAAACTCAAACTGAATAATTAAATTAACTCTTATTGCCAATTAAACCGAGGATAGTGTGATGTGCAGCACGTGTTTAAAAAGAAGTGCAATGTTATAGAACAAATATAAAATGTGATATTTTAAACACAATTCCATGACAGCTTATTACGAATCAGAGAGATATATAATGCAATAAACAAATAATCGTGAGGCTTCTATAATAAAATGAGTTATGTGCCTGTCAAAGTTTAATCATATTTGGCTGAGAAGGTATAAAGAGAGGAAGGCACATAAGTATTTAATTAAAAAAGTTTAGAAAGCGTTACTTATGGTGTGTATATATATATATATATATATATATATATAGGATTGGCGATAAATTTCAGCGATGAAGCACTACTTCTAGTTTCCATAATGATTTGACCTGTCTTTGACGTTACTGTTGGGTCACCAACCGAAAATCCACATAGCACCGTTCTTGGCGTCATAAAATCAAGAGGCACCGAATTGTAGACTTTTACCACAAATAACTATAAATTAGGTAAAATCCTATTTTAGCCCACCTCTGACGACTTTTTCAAAATCTTGCCAAATCGAAAGTATTTGAATTAAAAGGTTAAGAAAAAATAATTCTCACCTTTCGCCAAAAAATTCTTATTATTCGCCAAAAGTGGGCTAAAATAAGATCGACCCGTAAATTATAAATAGTAATTAATTCAAGAGCTTATATTATATAGATTACTTACAATTTCTAAAAGCATTTTTATTCAAATCCGAGTCATCCAGACTATTCAAATCATTTAAATCATCTGGCTCCATCATTTTCATAAACGTAATTCCAAAGTCGTATAATATAAACTAAGAAGAAAATATAATTTATTCACTTTTCACTTCTTTCAATAGGATTACAAAAATTTTGCTTTTATCAGAACTGTCACATTATCTTAATAGGTGGTTGAGTTGCGTTCAACAATTTTCTCTAATTAAGGAAGAAGAAGTCAGATCCTAAGTTTTCTGTTAATATTTTGGAATCGTTTTTTCAACATGCTGATAAGAAAAAAATATATATTCATCAAAGATGTGGTTGATTTTTTGAACTTTTTCATTCTAATTGATTAAAGATCTATTCTAAGGACAATGGGATAATTCCTAATTTTACTCGAAGTTGGGTCCTTATGTCGGGCTTACATTCGGCCAGTTATAAGATGACATGTAGGTAGCGCATGCGTAGGAAGAATCTGTTTTATATTCGCCAAAATTTCATAAAATAGATTCAGGCATTTAAAGCTTAGCTATAAATTGCAGTTTTAGCGTCCCTGGATTTTTCTTTACATATCGTATTAAAATTGTGGATATATACACAAAGAAACATGGTAAAATAAAAAAAGTCAACATACCTGAATTTGGAAAACTATAGAAATAAAATGGCGAATGAAAGGGGAAAAAACTTGCACACAACCTCTCGTCAGAAAGAACAAAAAGCAAAAAATGTCGGTATTAATTTATGATAAGTGATCAATGTTTTCAATGTTGGCGGTTTTTTCCAAAAAACTCGCCAAATTCTACTAACGCATGCGCAGTATGAAAAAATACAATATGGCGGTTTTAGTTGTCCCGAACACTAAACAAAATGTTCAATAAATTATTCTTAAAATTGAATAAATTATTTCTTCAGTGATTATTTCTTTCACGGTTCTAGTTTAATGCCTTTTTGAGTTATTATGTTCATATAGATACAGACACAAATTTATATTGCAAATCCATGCATCATAATGAAAGCGTTGTAATAAAAAATTTATTATTATTGCTTAAAATGCACTATTTCTATTTAAAATGTACTACGATTTGAATAAAACTCGATTAAACAATTATGAATAAAGGTAAATTAAATTGCAAATCTTACAATTTATTCGTGTTTAAATTTTATTTACTAAATAGCATCAAACAATTAATTTGATTTTTTTTTTTTTACGTTGAAACAACATGAGAGAAATGCGATTTTTCTACGAAAAATTATAATAACTTTAATGAACATGCATTTGCAATAATTGCCTATAGTTTTTGGTACATTTTAGTTATTTTTCATTTACTATTATGCTCTTAATATTTCTCATAGTACATCAGCATTTCATATAAAAAAAATGAATTTTCTATTTGAATATATGTATTAACAATCATATTAATTAAAATGCAAACTCATAATAAAATTGTTCTTCGTATTAAAAAGGATTTTCGCATTAAGAATATTTAATTTAAAAACATTCTTTAAAACCAGATGGTATACGAATTCAGAACCGTAGATTTTATCGTGTTGCTATTGTATTCAAATAGTACTGAATCTCTAAAAAAAAATCACATTTAGTAAGAATGATTTAATTTTTTTTCAGAAATCATGCATAATTTCTATTTTTATGTATTGAAAATACTTTATTTACCTTTCAAAAGAATAAATTAGAAATTGTACTTTAAAGGAAAATTAATTTTTAAACACTTATCACTTATTAAACAAATACCAAATAACATTTATTTCAATTATTATTTATTAAAATTACAAAGTTTCAGTATTTCTTTGCTGGAAATTTTAATACCGAATGTATTCGTTCTCATATCCAGTGTTTGGTAAGCCAATAACAGTGTCTTCATCTTTTACTTTTCTAAAAATAAAAAACAACTATATTACGAGAAAAATAGTTGCAGAAATTCGATGTATAAACTTTTACTTAAAGTTAAAATAGGATTTATTTTAAAATAGGTTGCAATCAATAATTTTTTTTTTGCCTGATGTAGCAATTTTAGCATCTTATTATTTGATAAAAGACACTTATTACCGTTTCTTGTGTTCTAGAATACAGAATTTTGCGAAATAAGCCTAAATTTGAGTGTCTGGAAAAAAAATAAAACCTGGTTCTTAAATTTTACTTTAAGAACTTGTCAAATTTTCCTCAGTGAAACAATCTTACATAAAACAATTTCGTATAGAAGTTGCTTTATTTGGTGTACTGGCACATTTTTGGTTATTATCGAGTTGTTGTTTAGCAACAACCATCAAATTACTTTCAAATACCACATAATTTTGAAAGGATTGTCTATTGTCAAGCAAAAGTGATGTGAAAGGTTTCAGTGAAGCATTTTCAGAATAGCCACTATAGGCGATAAATTGGTTAGCAAAAATTATTGGTTGCCAAAAATTTGCATTAAATATTTTTTGTTATTTGATCTTAATGGCTTATTCTACAAAATAATTTTTAATTTAAAATCTTATTGATATTCATATAATTTATATTAAAAGTCGTTAGTTGTGTTATACTTATCCGTATTTACTGTCTACATCCTTATACAACTGTCTATATATTATTCAGTTGCATCGCAGAAAAGAGCTGTTGAAATAAAATTTCCTGGTTAAGTTTTTGTTGTTCCTTAATTTTAAAGTTAAACTTTAACTATAAGTATAAGTTTTTTTAATATCTTTGACATACTCATTCCTACCATACCTATGACATTATTCTATACTTCTGAAGTATGTTTGTGCTAAGTTTATAGCTCTAAATCAAACAGTTTGACCTGCAGAGAGCCACCACATAAACACACACATTCATCTTTGTTACTAGTAAAGATTATATTTTCCGAAATCTATTGCTTCTTAAAATGATAGCGTGTTATTTCGGCAGAGGAAAAAAAACATTCTTGTTGACTATATAATATCAATAAAATTCAGGTTGAAATTAGAATTCTTGTATGTGATTTTGGTGTTAGAAAAAAGGTGATTCAGGTAACTACAATGGAAGCCGGCATACCGTTTTTCACCAATTTGGCATCATGCCTAATACTGTACCACGAGTCTTGCTTAAATTTCTATTTATAAAGGCAAACTTACACGGATATTTTTCAATGTTTCTGTAATAAGTTAGTTTTCTAAAATAGAAATACTTTTAAAACGACAATTTTTAATTATAGGTGAAGGACTGATTGTAATTTTGACATATTTTAATTTAAACAGCTTAAACAGATGCTTGAATAGAGAGAGAGTGGGATGAAGCAGCAAAGACAGTTATCCCATTAAACAGATGTTCGTTTTCTTCTCTTAAGTATCAAGTGCGCTCATAGAGTGCAATGCCAATTTGGTTTTGGTGCAACAATTGGCGAGTTTTAACTCTTTCACCGTAATTAATAAGTACCTTTTAAACCATATCACCTATGAAAATCATGATTAATAAGTGTATTATCTTGTTCAAGTAATTTTGGTAACTAATACTTAAAGAAAATGATAAAATAATCTAAACATCCCGAAAGATTTGATTCTTTGAAAAAAAGTGTTTTAATCTTAAAAATTTCAGTGACTTACTTTTTATTCATGCACGGACAAGTGGCTTGAAAGCATCTTTGAAAAAAACTCATGCTCTTTTGCTTTGGAAGAATTTCTGCTTTTGAGATGGTACCATCGCCTCTGGAAAGATCAATGACACTTATATGCGGTATCGAACCCATTTGATTGCCTAGATCAAAAGATTATTTTTATTGATGATTTTTTCAAAAGGGAAATAATGTAATAAAATAAGGGAAATAATGATACTAAAAATAAACTTCTTTTCGCACCGGCTACATCCATAAGCTTGACATCAATCTCTCTTTCATCAAAAACATTAGCTTCTTACCAAATTTCAAATATAAAATTTATTTAATATTGCCATCAGATTTCCAAAAAAAAAAAAATGTTTCAGGCTAATATTTATGCATAGAATTTACGGGTGAAGATATTAGTTAACTTTTTAAATATTGAAATGTATAAAATAAAGGAATAAGATAATGATTTCAGAAGGAAAATTCATACAGATTTTTGACTTTTGAAATGTCTTTATAAGGAACCAATTTTAAGTTTTAAAATATTAAAAGCTTTTACTACTGTTACGGATTTCCTATCCTTCTTATCAATCCGTCGGGTTCGTTTACTTGTATAGTGGGCGTGTATGGTGTAAGAGATGGACCCAAATAATGATCAGTCCTTTAGTAAAAGACACAATGGGTCGCAAATCTTCTACCTTTAATCTATCCTATTCCCTCTGAAGCCCTTGCTTTTGAGAGTTCAAACTTTTATGTTTAGTGCAAGCCCTAGACTCCAAATTGGACCATACACTGTAATCATGGAATTGAGATTCGACGAGTTTTGTGCCCACTCGCCAGATGTAAATGGGTTTTACTCGACTGTTCTGTCTTTTTAGTCTTGTGACCTGGTGCAGAATATTTTCGAAACTCTTGCTTTACATTGCCGAAACGGTTTTGGTTCATGGAAATACAACAGCTTCCAGAATGTCGGTTGGTACATTTTACATTTTAATGCCCTCATCCACAAAAGTCCAGAGATGTTTTGCCGCTTGCGCAAATTCCAACCCAGATCCTGATCGACTTTGGATTTTTGTAATTGTCAACAACTGCTGAAGTGCCTGAAGCGTCTACAGACTAAATTCTATAGTTTTAAGAGTTATGAGCTTTTGGACAGTAAAAAGTTTTTTAGTAGTAAAAAGGAATCTCTCTCAGCGTTGACTTATTGTACGTTTCAAAAATTTTCGGAGTCATTGGAGCCTCGAGTTTGTTTTCTTCAGTGAGAAGTTGGACTTTTTGAAATTTGTAAAGCTTCAGTCCAAGTTCTGTTTTTGCCATTCATTGCATTCATCGGTCCATTATTCCCAGTTCACGAGTGATCTTTCTCATAGAAACACTCCATTTTCACTAAAGCCGCTTTTTGATAACTTTATGGCTATTGAAAGTGTTCACCATATGTTTTCGTTCTCTTCCTGGACTTTGGCCATCATTACCAAGCTCTTTGAAACGATAGATTGCTGCAGACACTTTTTGCCGAGGCATACGACGAAAACGAACGACTTTCTACTTTCCGAACGCTTTCCTTGCTTAAAGAACACTAAAATATCATATCTTTTGATTAGTTTTGTAAAAGAAACCCCAAAAAACAATACGTAAACTAAAAGTTACCTTATAAAATATGTAATTGAAATGGTGGAAAAAAACAATGAACAAAAGAAAGTAAGAAATTACTAATTTTAAAAGAAATTACAAAGGAAAAGAAATAAGAAGTTACTTATGTAAAAAGAAATAAGATAACTTCCATTCTATGTTGTAATAACTTTGTCTGATTTTTTTGCAACAACCTCTATATATATTATTTCAAAAAAAAAAAAATCCTTAGTAATGTCACTTAACATTACTTTATAACAGTTAATGTAGTTAAAGAAGTCTTATTCAGAATATACTCTACTTTTGAACTACCAATGTAAGCTTCCAACTTGTTAAAAAAATGTACTAAATACTCTTCATAAAAAGTAAATATGAAATGAAGAATGCACTAAACATTTTTCCTTTTCTTTGAATCTTTATGCCTGAAGACTCTTTATGCTGAAGACGGTTCTTGGGTGGAATCGGAACTCGAACCTGCAACTCTCCGGTTCCGAAGCCGAGACATTACCACCATGACTCTGTAAAAAGAACGGGGAAAATTTCTGGACGTTTTTCTATGCTTGTCAGTAAATTGTTCCTTTTTTTTTTTTCATTGTTTATTATTATTATTTGGTCCAATTTTTACTTCAAAATCAGATAGTTCCAAAGCCTTATCACGCTCTCGCATATGATGATTACGACACAAAGAGAGTAATGTAATCATCAAAAAAATTCTAAGTTGAGATTTTGACAATCCATCAATAATAAATTTCTACGATTTTGTTTATTTGTGAACACGATAACTCAAAAGCACTTTGAGCTAGACGGATTAAATTTGAGTTATGTTCCTTTCACCTAAGTTGTATATTTCTGATGAATTTTGGATAAAATACATGAGCTAGGAATTTGTCGAGCTGGCTGAATACAAGTAAGCATGATTACTACAAAACGAAAGGAGCTGTATAGAAAAACTTAGTTGTACAGATTTAGCACCTAAAAGGTAAATTTATATCAAAGTATGTATAAAATTTGAAAAAAAATATTCGGCAAGGATTCGACCAATCTGCCGGCCTGTAGTTTTCCATGTATGTATAAACACAATTATTAAAAAAATGGAACATTTTAGCTAAATGAAATTCTGTTCACAGTTTCGGTATTTAAAGTAAAGTATAGACCTGTTAAAACTTTGAACCAGATCTGTCAAAGAATTAACCATTGTAATTGTTCTAATTCTCACAGAACGGGAGCATCAAAATGTAACGCGTAAATGGCGTTGTGGCGCAGCATAATCAATATTCTTCATAATCTATCAGTCTGTAATTACACATACATTTAAACACCATGACGCAAAAATGCCAGTTAAATCAATGAAATTTGCATGCGGTCTTGTAACTACCGTTTTATTTCTGTGTCGAATTTTAGTTTGAATGTAAATTTATATTTAGTTATATTAACGTCCCGTTTTAAAACAGCATTTAAGTTATTAAATAAATCGGCAAGAAAAGCTTCTGCAGCTGAAATGCAACAGCAAAATTGTCAACCTTTTTAATTTACTGTTTGGTTAATTTAAAAAGGCTGTATAATTTTTATTTTAACTAATTTTACGTTATTTACAGCATTATTATTATTTATATTAAAATATCAGCTTAAGTATGACGTTTATTTTTAGAGCTTTTACTTTTAAAACGTTTTACTTTTACCAGCTTCGTTTATATTTTCGTGTTCTCAGTGTTTTGGGGCAATTTATTAAAATAAATATTTTACTATAGTTAAAGCTACGGAACGCAATTTTTTTAAACAAGGGTATTCTTCAGTATGATCTATATTTTAAGAAGCTAACGTCCACATGTAATATAGAGATCACAGATAGCCAAACTCCATACTTCCAAAATACTTATTCCTTTTTCTGGGGCTTGTATATCAACCGAAATTGTATGTGCTGGTATATTAGATTACAAAATTGTTTCGCAAACATCAAAAATGATAATAGCAAAACTTCCAGAGTAGAATTCTGACTTATACTATGCCTAACATGCAATAAAAAATATAGATTAATTGT
Source organism: Argiope trifasciata (assembly GCA_026543055.1). Classification (NCBI taxonomy): domain Eukaryota; kingdom Metazoa; phylum Arthropoda; class Arachnida; order Araneae; family Araneidae; genus Argiope; species Argiope trifasciata. The sequence goes on from JAPMOQ010046685.1 coordinate 743,507, forward strand.
TTTAATATGCTGTAGGTAATTTCTATTTTGTCCTAGACTTTGGATTATTTGGAAATTAATCTATATCAATTTAAAAGTAATAACCGTAAATTAAAAAAACGCACGTAAATTTCCCTTTTTTATTGATATAACTATACCATAAAATGAATAACTAACACAAACGTGTTTTTTTTCACTCGTACAAGCATCTGGGGGTGCAATCTATAACTTGTTATACAAGCCTCATTTTTTTAGTCATTAAAACGTCATTGCTTAAGTATCATGGACGAAAACAGTCAGATTCATTTCATTCGGTAGATATTAAAATATATAAGGCGTACATTAATCGTTAAGATGGACTTCCTTTTCTATGATATAATGTAAAAAAATTCGATGCTTGAGTTTTGAAAAACATACTTGCGATCTGCAAATGATGGAAACCTTCAAGGTTGTTTTTTATTACGATTCTACAAGCGAAGTATCAGTTACTGAAATACGTCTATGTAAAAAAAAAAACAAAAAAAAAAACAGCAAAAGTAATTATTGCTAAGAGCTTAATGTTAAACATGACTATAGGAATGAAGTGAGCAGAAAGTTCCTGATTTTTCGCAACACTTTGAAGTTTTGACTTCTTTTCTTGGATTCAGATAGTATCTCTCGATATTCACTTTAAAAAATAAATAGCTCGAATTACTATATTTATAAAAAACGAATAAAAAAGAATTATATTGATAAATTTATTAGATAAGAAAACGTTTAAACTGGAATGTTCATTATCTTTTTCGTATTCTTATACAAAGTGGCTATTTTGAATTTAGCATCGTACTACACATTCATTAGAAAAAAAGTATAATTTATATTTTCGATTTCTTCTTGTGAACAGAAAGAATCAATATTTATATAGATTTATAAATTTGGGGATAAAGCTAATTACTGAATTTCATTTATCCAACCCATTGTATTCTTTGGTAAAACTTTCATAAATTTCCAAACAGATAGCTCAACTGAAAGTCAAGCAGTTTACAGATTTGATTCAAAATTTGCCCCTTTATAACTTATGATGAAACCATATATCGAATTTTATCCATCTGGTTTGTTCCATTTTTACATTTCGAAATCAACTACTCTGAAAAGTGAAATAAACTGTAAAATTACTGAAAAGAGGTTATGCTTAAATAATTGTAAAGAAAATTGTTCAATAATACAAAAAAAATTTACAGTGAAAATGCTCTTTTAACATAATTTTGTAATTGAAAGAGGCGCGTAGTGTATACAGCCACAATTGATTAATCACGGATATAATAAATAAATCCTAAGAAAATTATCCAATCCTCGCAATTTTTGTTCCTTTATTTCGTCTTTTTTAATTCATAATCTATCGATACTTTCAGCTTCCTACCCAGCTTTATTGAATTAATGCTGAAAGTGAAGACAATCGAATAATTTTTATAGCACATATTATTTTGAAGTAATGAATTTTTTTGCACACATTTTTCGATAAATTCAAGTCAATGCAAATACATACCATCGTGGATTATTTCGATAAATTTTTGCAAATTTACAACAGAAGATATTCCACAATTTTTGAATGAATTCCATTATAAAAGAACAATGAATTATCATATTTTCTATACATGATAATCTATTTTTGAAACACTGAATATCTTTGCAAAAGGAAAAACATCTCTCAACCGTTTAATTAAGAGAAAGAATACTCATGATAAATTTTTAGTAATGATTCCTTTTTTTTTTCATAACATAGAAATGTCTTTTTTCTGCTACTTGAGATGAAATGACTAATAGTTTTTCATTTAAGTGATTTAAAGTATAGAAAAAAAAAAAAAAAAAACCCCAATTTTTATCTTTAAAACTGTGTGATAAATGATATATTCAAAATTATTTCATTTTGAAAATGTTTTTATTTTTCAACTTGCTAAATTTTTTATGCTTTAACTAAATTAGTAATAATTTTTCAACATTCTTTCAGAATTTAAAAGTTACAAACATTCAAACAATAATAAGAAATTTTAATGAAAACTTGCTTTTAGTGCAGTTATCTCATAATGCAAATATTAAAAGTGACTAAAACATGATTGTGACTGAATAAACTGCATATTTCTCACCCGATTCTCAAAACATAATTATAAAATTTTCACAAATGCATCAAAAACCATGAAACCAGAAAAATATTAAATTTGAACTTTAATCATTACTAATTAAGATAAAAATTATTTAGAACAACATAAAATAATTTTTCATTCTTAGCTTCTTTGTGTTTTAAAATACAATTAAGAATTTACACAAATTCCTTCAAAATTTGAAAATTATAGTTGTAATTTTCAACCAAGCATTTCAATTAAAATCTGCTCCAGTATAATTATATTAAATGTGACTGAAACATAAAAAAACTATGCCTTAATGAATAGCATATTTCCTCACTGATTTTTGAATATCATTGATTTAAATAATTTCTATAACCACTGTAGTCAAATATTTTAAAGTCATTTCCATAGTTATATCAATACACAATTTTACCTTAAGAAAGTGAAAATGTTAAAAAAAAAAAAAAAAAAAAAAATTGTAACTCAGTCATTTTCATCTCAGAATCATGAAATAAAGTTTTTTTTATTTATTAATTCCATGGAAATATATTTAGAAATACATTTTTTTAATGTTAGTATGTCAGAAATATTTTATTAAACCTGATTAACAGGACAGATGCATTGTATAAAAATTAAGACTTCATACTTTTTTCATCAGTAGATTTATTGATTCAAATAATATATATATTTTTTAAGATATGCATCTCTCTTATCTAGATGTATATGCCTGTTTCTAATTATTCAAAAACTAACTACTCTATCATAAATAGAATAGAAGCAATATATAATGAGACTAATAAATTAAATTTCTGAAAAAAATAGAAAGCTAAAAGTTTAACATCTTTAAATATCTTTATTTCTTGAAAAAGGTATGTACAGGGATTAAAAGACTAGATACAATAAACTGTAGACTAAAAAAGTAAAACTGAAACTGAGTCATTGATACTAATGCAATCATTAACAACACACATATCTAACATATATAATGCATGCAATCAGATACAGTTATAATATTTGAGAAATGGAATGTTCAAATACAGATAATTTGAAAATGCAATAAAAAATAAAATCTGGGGAATGTGAACCATAACAAAATATAAGCATAGAAAGCCTTACAAAAATATCAGTGTGGCAATAACCAAATTGATTCTCTTTGCATCCCTATTGCATAGTACTTGTAAAAACATGAGCCCAGTAAAAAAAGCTTTTCGTATACAAAAGTTATAAAAAGCAGAAACTGTAAAAGGGCAGTGTAAAGCTTTAGGCAATATTGGTTTCAGGAACATGTCCAACTTTGAAGAAATGCAGATGGTACATGGACACCTTTTACTGTTACAAATTCTGTCTACAAAGATGTTTAAATCTTAAACACTTACAAAGAACCAAATATTAATATTACACTTCTTTGGTGAATAAAAATTCATCAAAACGAATACTTGTCGACACATACACAATATTCTAATCGAATTTACCATCTTCATTGAAAATATTAGAAGGCTACATAACTACAGTTTTGAAAAAAAAGGCAAGCACTTCCCATTAATAGAAGTGTTCCTTTAAACATAATGCACCAGCTTACACTTTTAAAAGTCATTGTTAATGTCACAAAAATTAACAATGACTTTTTATACTTAATTAGTTTAGACAAATTAGTTAAATAATTTAGTTAAATACTTATTATAATCAAGTCAAAATTGAGTAATCACAACAAATCAGTAGTTTTTACTCAAATACAAAAGGAAGAGCATAAATGAATGCAATAAACGATAACCAGTATTCTAATCTAAAGTGAAAAATTAAATAACATTTGAGAAACTAATACATTTATAGATCAGATGTACAATTATGATGTATGTAGTGTATGTAGAAACAAAAAGAATGTTATCATCTTTATACAAAAAAGTTTAAAAATATCCAATTATACAGTTAATTTAAACCTAACATACTTTTTTAAAATTAATATTAAAAAAAACCTCTTCAACATATACTTATTGCATTGACTGTAAGTAAATTTTTAAAGAGGCCTAAGAATTTAAAAAAATTTAATAAAGTTATTTAAGTTAAATTATAAAGTTAATTAACATAAATTTATATTATATAACTAAAAAGGAACAAGTTAATAATAGCTAAAAATTTATGATACAAAACATAATAAAGTCATTACTCTGAATTCTAACACAGATTTGTTTCACACAAATTTTGTTCTACATTCATTGATAATTCTTAAAAACTCAAATGCACCGTTATGAAACTTCCTATTTTCATTCTGTATAATACCTATTAAACTCTACATGTTATAATGCTGCAATTACATTAAACAAAACTAAGGCATTTATCAGCATTCTTATAAATTACTTTCAAAAAATGCTGAGAGAGAATGCTTTTATCTTTTAATAGAACTACTTCAGAAATATCCTCTTCTAAAGATAATTAATTCACACAGTATATACAAAATATTGCCTTTTTTTCCCCTTTCTGGTAATTTTTGTTAAAATTTATAATCAATCTAGAGGATACACATAAAAGCTAATAATTAAATTTTATTAATAACAACTAGACAGTTATGAAAAATTATTGCTTTTGAAATACTTTATGAAAGATGAAATAGAAAATATATTATCTATTCTTTTATGTTGAAATTTTTACAATGAATAAAATAGTAGAAAAGTTTGAAGGACTTCTTAAATAATAAAATAGAAAAACAAAATTTATTAGTCCTTTGTCTGCAATATGCTAGTTTGAATGGGAAAAGTAACTATTGTTTATTGAAGTGATGGGAATTATATATTAATCTGAAGTATCAATGCAGAAATCATACTGATTGAAAAAAAAAAAAAAAGAACTGAATATAATACAATTTAAAGGGAACACAGAAACAGAAAAAATTGCAATAGGGTGAGAAACATTCACACACACACAAAAGCATCTTTAACAGAGACACTGGCAACAACAAAGCAGAAAGAAAAATTGTACCATCATTTATCATACAATAATTATCACAGAACTGAATCCTGCATACAAAAAGATAAAGTTGATAAAAAGATATAGTTGATATAGTTTAAAAATTTGGAGAAACAAAATCTAATTCTTCCACAACTGATTCAAACAAAAATAAGCTTAGTTTTTCTAAAAAAATGTTTTCCTAAAAGATTTTCAACATAAATGAAATTTCAAATTCACACTTCTTCAACTATAAGTAATAAACAAAATATAAATGGAGATTTCAAGGCCACATTTTAAACAATTATAATATTTAACTGAAATTTTCAACAAATCTACAATGCTGAGAACTAGTAAATTTGTATTATTTTTATTGTGTTATTTATGAAGAGCTATAACCATATAGTGCAGATTACAAGAAACAGAAACTATATAAAATTGAAAGAAATTCTGAATTTTTGTCTTCCAATAATTAATAATATATTGTTTTGCATTTAGAAAATTCTACATGTTTAAATTAATTTTAAATTTTTATTGAAACCTTTAAAAGTTTTAAAAATCTAATATAAGTCAGCTGGATCATCCTTTAAAGTTCCACACATGTTGTAAAAACATTTTATATTTTTAATAGTAAAAAAATTAATATTAAAATTGATGTTCATCAAATAATTAATGATATTTTCTTTTTAACAAAAAATAATTCTATTATAAACAATATGCGAAATAAAAATAACATATGATAAAACTCTTCAAATAATGACTCCAAAACTAAAATCATTAAATAAACACAATTGCAAAATATATTATATCAAAATATCTATGATTTAAAGAAAACAAAACTGACCATTTTCCCAAAAGACTGATATTAATTATTACAAAGCAGATTACAAACATGCTATCTGAAATTTCACTTTGCATGCTTGTAGAAGTATATATTTAAAAATCTTTTTAATAAATCTGATGATTGTGCATTAAAAAAGCTTATTGCAATCCCCAGATTTCCTGTTTTTATAAGTCAGTATATGTCTTTATCAATGGGTAGTGGCTAAGTTATTAAATGCAAAAGAGAGAGCAAAATTATACGATGTAATCACAAATATATTTTGCTTACATTTACTAACAATGTTAATAAAAAACATACAATGTATTTCATGTTAGAATAAAATATGCATGAAATATTTTCCTAATAAATATATATGCAATATTTGTATTAAAAAATTACTTTTCATAATAAGCAGAATTTAAGTAGTTTTTCATACAAAAACAGTAGAAACAAAAGCCTGGTACAATGAGGTAGGTAAAAACTATTATAATGAAAATCTAAATTTGTCTAGAAACACAGCATGAATATATAGTAAAATAAACAAATGAGAGTCATTCGCTACTAATATGACATTTACTTAAACAATTTTGTTACAATAGTTGTTGCCACAATAGGTCTTTTTTTTTTTCAAAAATAATATCTAAACCAAAATGTAAACAATATTTTAAAATTTTAATTATTACAATACAGAACAAAAATATATTTTTGTCTCAATTACTAATAAGTGCATGCAAAATTTTTGCTATTTAGAGATGAAATGATTTTTTTACAGGAAATTTTTCTCAAAAGATTGCTAAATATAATGCCCCAATTTTCTGACTAAAATAAACAACGTAAATCTTTCCAAATGACTAGTTGATCACATTAACTCGTACCTCAACATAACAGTACAATAATAGTCATAACTGACAAGACTATTTATGAAACTTCTAGAGCTAATTTTAGCTAAGCAGATTCAAATATCAAGATAATTAAAGGCAGAAATCCCAATTTAGCTTGTAATTATGATTCTGACTTAGGGATAAGTAATATTCTAAGGAATATAACAATATGTGGACTTTCTTTTCTTGCACTCTTAATACGCAATAAATACAGAAAAAATTAAAAAATAGAATTTATGCTAAATTTTACAATAACAATTTTCTTATGATCATAGTGTCAATAATAACTGAACTTCCACTACGTAAATAATGATTTTTGAAACAGTATGCAAAACATCCTTTAACATGACCTTTAACATGTAATATTTGCTACAGGATACATAAATTTTGTATTAGTAAGTAGTAAATCACAGATTGTATATTTCAAATGATTTATTAAAGGCATAATAAATTGGAGAAAGAAAATCTCAGAAACTAAAACAAAAAAATTATTACACTGACTATATGACAAACTATGACCTAAAAAGAAAAAAAAAATTGAATTTTTATATATGTAAGAGAACACAATTAAATAAAAGCTCAAATTACATCACATGTTCTCTATAATGCAGAATACATTAAGTCATAGAAAAATCCCTGTATGAGAGAATTTTGCAAACTTTCTTCTCCCTTATTGCTGTCACAGAAATCAAACATTCATTTTGCAATCATATAATTAATAGAAATTTATATATACTCTTTCCTATCTTCATTAACTAAGAACTTCCTATTTTCATTTTAATCATACATAAATTCAAATAATACAATACAAATTGTTTTCTTGAAGTTTAAAATAATAACTATATAGAGAAGAGTTTCAAAACAATCAAATTGTAAGTGCATATGTAAATAAAACAATAATTTTAAATGCAAGATACAGGAAACACTTCAATACTCTTAAGAGCAAGAATGCAAAATGAAAAATAAAATTAAGAAATGTTTCAAAATAAGTAGTAAAAGTAATTAATTTCAAAATAAATCATAAAATTTATATTTACAATAATAAACAGGTTTTATAAAATATAGATAAAGGCAAACTTGCAAGATGGGATAAATTGAAGCAGTTTTTACATAGTTTGTACTAATTTTTAAATAAGATCACAAAATACACAAAAAAGGACAAGAATAGAATATATATAACTTTGTACTATTTTAGTTAAATTATAAAGAAATTAAACTATCATTTCTAGAGTATTTTGAGTTAAAATGAAATGATAAATTATTATTCATTTCTAAGAAAAAAGAAACTATGAGTATATTTTAAACAAAAAAATTGTCATCGTAGATTCGCCTCTATTACTGAGTACTCAGAGATACATGTGAAAAACTCATAAAATATGTAAGTAATTTTTTTTTTTAATTTGAAAAATAAAATTGTTCTAAATAGTAAAATAAAGATTATTAAATTTACCAAATATAATAGAAATTTTTAAAGCTCAGGTATAAAGAACAATGTAAAGAGCATTAAAATAGTATAAACATGCATCTTAATTTTTTTTTCAATATTTATTTCAGTAGTAATATATTGGTTATTTTAAATAAAATTCATATGTATGATGTTCCAGTACACTGAAATAATATAAATAAATGTGATTATTTCAAAAATTATCTTAATATACATTAAGAAAACTATGATAAAGATAAAATGCCTTTCAATACAAGAAGCTTGCACTGCTCTAAATAATCCATAGACTTAATCAATCTATACTAATGTATCAATATGTAGCAAATGAAAATACAAATTTTAACAGCAGAATAACAATTCCATTAATTGCTATAATACTGATTGATTGAGTATAATACTGATTTCTTTGCTTTTAAAGTACCAAAAATAATTACGAACTCTTTCAAATCTTTTAGGGACAAGCAGCTATAATCTTACTAAGCAATAGCAAAATAATTACTATATTTCATATATTTAAAATTAAATAATGATCTTAACTTATGAGAAAATATAAATTAATGGATCAAAGGGCAACATTAAAGAGTAACGTACCTTAAAAAGTAAAAAAATTTACGATATACTTCAAAAAAATATTTAAACTATAATTTTAACATAAAATTATAATTAACTATTATAATAAAATCACCTAAATCAAGGTTTCCCTTTTTCTTTAATCCCTGTAAACTGCAGAATAATAAAAATTATTCGGGCAAAAAACATTAGAAATGGCATTCATTCAAATGATTCAGAATGGAACAAATTGAAAAGAAGATTTTTGTATATTAATAGAATACATTTTAAAACTGAGATGAAATAAAATAAAATCTGCATCTATTTTCTATAAGCATATTAAATATTAGAATATGTATTTATTTTTGAAATAAAATGAATTAAAAAACTAATAATTATAAACTTCTTTAAAAAATGAAATTTTTATAACTGTCTGGGAACTTGAAACCCAAAAATATCAAGCAACTAATATTTGATTCCAGAGTTTAAAAAATGTAACCAAGAAAAGACAAATTTCTAAGTTTCCTTTAAAAGGCTTTGCTAGTAAAATTTCTGTGATTATATTCGAAATTTGCGCACACTCTTTAAGAAACTGCTGTAAATATCTATGTGTTCATGGCTAAATACTAAATTTATTAATTACATATACTGAAAATGATTCAAACAAATCGGCTTAATCTTCATGATTTTATTCATGAGGATTCTATGTGTTTTAAAAATAAATATGCACAAATGATAAAAAGAATTTAACTTAGCGTAACTGATGAAGGAAATTATTTCAAAAATGAATATAAATACAGATAAAGTTTTGTATTATTGCTTAAGATACACAAATGCACTTTCACACTCCTATACTAATTATTGTAAATAGGACATATCAGTTTAGTGCATTTCTCGAATATGTGGTAAATATCTACATCAGTCTTTACATCAGAACACTAATCAACAGTTTAAAAGCAACAATTACAATAAAATGACAACATAAACGTAATTTTTTTCTCCCTTTACTGAGCATTTTAGGAATGAAATAATATTAAATCACACTTTGTAATTGGCAATATGCAAGATGCATACAATTCAATCATATACAATATCATCAAGTTTCAATTGTCATGGCTACACACATTTTGATGTCGTTCATTTTAACAAGTAATCAATCCTATTCCAAATTTCATAGATCACCGGTTTAATAACAAGCAGAAAAACTGCAAGTTTTATAAACTACCAACAATTTATATATATAGTAATACATTTCATGCAATTTCAAGTATAATTCAATTTTTCTTTGTGCGGAGTGATAAAAAGTTGCATATTGAGCCCATCATATAGCTTAAACGCAGCAGATTTATAAATGCATTGTACAAAAAATAACGACTTTTCTACATGAGTCATATGCATAAAAATGCCACAAAATAATAATTTTGTTGATAATATGAAAAATTTTGTAACTACCAAATTCAAAAGTCACTCATGTGATTTTTTAAAAATGCCATCTGTATTTTGCGAAGGCAATAAATAATTACTTCAAAACACTACGCTTATACATGCAATACTTCAAAGTTAAAAAATAGTTTCAGAAATGATTTCTTTTAAGCTATAATATAATGATTTGATGAAAATTGTGAATGATTATGAATAAAGATAAAAGATTCTATAAGAACAGCTATGAATCTAGAGGAATGACCATTTCCTTTAGCTTATAATCAGCCACACATTAACTACATACTACGATAAAAGAAAGCACCAAATAACATATTTAAATAAATCAATTCTCAGGCTTGCTCTATACCACAAGTAAATTTCTTACAATTCAACATATAAATCACAAATTAGATATTAAAACAAACTAGGAATGGTGCAAGATAAAAATAATGAAATATTAATTCATAATATAATTTATGATTGAAAGAAAACAAAATATATAAAATTAAAAGACTTTGAATTCTTTTTAACAAAAACATCACAAAACAAATGGCTTAACTAACATTTTACCTTCAGAAAGGTGCTTTAAACAATGTCATAATCTGTTGTATTATTACAATACATTATTTATAAACAAAAACTAAAAATAACTTGATTCAGTGAATCAAATGAAATTGATTAATCCTTATAAAATAAAAATATTTTTTTTGTTGCTGATAAGCTGACTATGACTAAGACTTCACCGATCTTGCCTCAGACTAGTAAGCTCTTTATATGTCTTGGGGTTGCATCATCATTCAGATGTTTTGTTGTGTACCTGCAAAATTAAGTATGTTGATTTCAAAATTATATATAATGATTGAAAATATACAATTCAAAATATAAAATAATATTGCACATCATAAAAGAAAATTGACTAAAGTTTACACTACCAAAATGTATTAATGATATGATTAACAAGTTTTAATACAAAATATACTACAAACATTTTTTTAATACTCCATGGAGAAAAATGGAATTAAAAGGAAACTGTTTAGTTAACTCTTCTCTCTCTTTTTTAAAATATAAATGATGGTGTATTATAATACTCTGCAAAAATTCGATTAAAAAAATAAAAATCTTCCAAGCAATAAAAATATTTTAGCATTAAATACAACTAACTACAATTAAAATGAAACTTTTTTTTCTTTTGTGCAACTAGCATAATTTAATTTAATTTTTTTTTTACAGAAATACGGTGGCATGCATAATATTAATAAATAATATTTAAATAAGAAGAAGTCCATAATTCACATTTAATATTAGCGAAATAATTTTTACTGTAGTAACTCAAATGATCTTAATAAATTTAATTAAATTATAAATAATTTAATCCATATTTTAAATAAGGTCATTAAGATAATATTTAAAGCAAACCATTTTTTTTCATAATGAAAAAATAACAATTGAAATGGGGAAAATAAAGTTAATTAAATGGTACTTTAAAAAATCCTGGTAAAGTACTATTGATTTTAAAATTATCAATGCAGTTGTGTCAGGAAAAATGCTAAGCAGATGCAAACTTCCTCGTGACAAATTATAAATGATTTCAAAATCAACAACTAATTTTGATATTAAAATATCTGATTATCTTACCTTAATGCATTAAGAAGACCTTCAACAACATTTGTAGGTTGGTCTTTCAAAACTTTGATGCAACCTTTCACCTACAGTAAAGATTGTCAATAAAAACATAATAATAATAATTCCTGATTGTTACTAGTAATCATATACACAAAATTCTGATGAAAAAATTGAAAATATCATAAAGAGTATAAAATTGACATAAAATGATGTTGCATAATATCAAATGATCTCATCCTTATGTTTGAATACCAAGAATTTATACAAAATGTAGGTTACTACAATTAATATGATTTTTCCCAACAATTAGCAATTTTGGCTAACAGTTTTTTTGTCAATTTATTGACTTTTTCTATTCATTTATTGATGTTAAATGAACAGATAGAATGCACACAAAAATCACCTAATTTTATATAACTAAAAGCATGAATTTAAAGCAATGCACTGTAAATTGAATAGAATGTATGTGATGAAATAAAAGCAAAAATGAAAATTCTATAACAGAGTTAATAATTAGCAAAAGAATGAAGAATTACTAAAATAATTAATAATTAAAATAAATTAATAATTTTAATTTCATTATAATACTTAAAATTTTTGCAACAAATCAATTTGAATCAAAATATAGTTTAAAAAATATTAAAATTAAGTAAAAATTATATTGAACTGAAACTGATATCATCAAAAGATTTGTTTAGTCTCAAGAAGGGGAAAATAAACACAATTGTATTGGAAGATACAGACATCAGTTTCCATAGTTATATCATAGTGATTATCTATTTGTTGGATAAAATTATTTCTGTAAATAATTGAGCTTTCTATTTAATGCCCATTTTTTTTCATATTCTACTTCCTCAGACCTCTTCGGTGACATTGTAAACACTCTCCACAGAATTACTACAAATATTCTGCACTTCCATTAACTGCTTAAAAAATTTCACACCAAATTTAAGAATAATTATCATATGAAAATAACTACACTAAAACTTTCTAATATGATTCTAATAAAATTGACATAAAATTGAGTATAAAATTGACATAAAATGATCACAAACCAGATCTCTTCACTATTGTTTATCAGAACATTTCATTATTTTAATTTAACAGATTTGGATTTTGCAAAGGAATCAATAAATAATTTGAAAGCAATAAGAAAGTCAATCAACACGGCTGTATTTTATGAAATTGTCAAACTGAATTAATTAATGTATTAAGAAATTTAATCTCTCAATCAGCAATTATATAGCAATATTAAGAAGCAACTCCATATTCTGCATTTGTTTATCATCAAAAACGATTGCACATAGAATTCTGCCAGATTAAAAATTATTTTATAAAAAAAAATGATATTACTTTTGAGTGAATGATATTTTACAAGAAATTTTATAAGTTCTACTTACATCTATATGAGCATTTCTACTAAAAGCTCCAACTGGATGCACATGATCATACAGAATAATTAACCCAACCATTACTCTTAAAATAAACAGAATAGTATCTTCTTTTTGAAATCTCGAACAGAATTCTCTGTAAGAAAACAGGCAAAAAATAAAATATGATCTATAAATATACTACAATTTAAAAAATCTTTGAAATAAGAATATTTACAAAATATCTCAAATATATGCCACCCGTGAAGAAAAATTTCAATTTTTCAAATTATATTGATTTTTGTTTTTAACACTTACAAAACAATAAATTAAGTAAAAAAAACATTGGTTTATATTGATGTAATTATTTTATAAATTACATTAAATAATGTATTTAATTTCAGTAGAATAAAGAAATTTTTGCATCTTTAAATATAAGGAATCTGGATTGCCTGACAACAAATTCAAAAATGTAAGATATATTCTGTTTAAATATGTATTTTCCTAATGCTATCACAACAAATAAAATTAACCAAAATATTGAAATGATAAATGCAACTGAAATTGGTATTTCCCATTAACAAGAAATAAAATTACTTTTTATAATCAAAAAAATTTTTAATGACTTATTCTCCAATGCCATCATATGATCCATCTTTATTGTTCACAATTAAAAAACAACTTCTATTCTTTTCTAAAACATGGCTATATTCCAGACAAAACTTCTATTCATGGTTATTTATTTTATAACTCCCCCTTCCCTCCATTTTGTATTCCAAAGTAGTACGTGTAGCTATGACTAACAACAATTAAAGAATATATATACTGATGCTAATTAATATTTAGACTATTATTGCAACTATAGACAGTGAACTATTTATTCCAGGGCAATTAATACATTAAATGTATTTGAATAATTGTTTGCAGCTATAGTCAACACATAATACTATTTTATCAGAAGGTGTTTCAGAGATGGGCAAACCAATAAAAAAAATCAGTATTTAAACATTTTATTTTCAACATAATGCATTTTATAAACTACTCATTATATATTGAAATACCATTAAGAGCATTTTAATATACTTACGGATTTTCAATCATTCTTTGACAAACTTTGGCCATTGTTCCAAGAGTTTCTGTTGTATTTTCAATAGGCAAATCTTTGTTTTCAGAAACAAAACGTGTTGTAGCATCACTCAAAACTTTCAACATCGGAGTTGCGTGGGCATAAAACAAAGACATACGATTGGCTAATTCATTTGGAATTTCTAATTCATCATCAGATGGATCCTAATAAAAAACTTTTTCTTTTAATAAGAAGTATTTGTACTCACAATCATTACATAATAAAACAAAATTGGTGTTCTTCTTTTCCCCAAAAAATAATAAAAATAGTAAAATAATTATCATAAAAAGTAATGTAAAATAAAAGAGTATTTAATTACTAGATAAGAACTCTGATTAAATTGTGATTATTCATAAATAAATTAATTACCATATTTTTTTCTCAGAAAATAAATTCAATCCTTTATTATAAAAAAAGTTCAGTCAAATTATTGAATTTTTTTTCTATAAATGCTTCCTTTATTACAGAGATTTTCTCTCTCTCTCTCTCTCTCTCTCTCTATATATATATATATATAGTTTG
>JAPMOQ010046685.1:771824-823387 GCA_026543055.1 Argiope trifasciata
AAGAAAATAAATTCAATCCTTTATTATAAAAAAAAAGTTCAGTCAAATTATTGAAAAAATTTTCTATAAATGCTTTCCCTAATACAGAGATTGTCTCAATATATATATATAGTTTGCTTTATTCAATAAGGGATTATTGGTACTTAAATGAAACAAAATACTTTTGTAATATTTAGCTTTTCCAAGCAAAAGAAACAAAGAAATTACATTTGGATCAAATAAAAAATTATTATCTGCACTCTTAGAATACAAAAAAAAAAAAAAAAAAAAAAAAAGATTGCTTATGGGCATAAACCCCCCCCCCCTTTTTATCTTGCTATATATTTTTTTTTAAATTCTCTACCTTAAACAACTATTTTTCAAGAAGGCACAATGAATGATTATTTCCAAATAAAAATATAAATTAAATATAAATGCATTTAGTTTTTACATTATGTGGGGGACACCGTAATATTGAAAATGAAAGCAAAAAGAAATGTAAAAAATACATCTTTATTTTAATAAAAGAAATATTAATATTTCAACAATATGCTGATTAAAGGAAAAGCTTCACACTTCAGTAATGTTTATATAAACAGATTTAATATTATAACCAACAATAAATCTTAAGTTCTAGAAATAGACTTTTGTAGTATTGAAAACAATACAACACTAATAAAATTATTCTATATGTGAAAACAAGAACTTATTTACATTTAGGGTGGGATTAAAAAATTTTAATAACAAAGGGCCTTGGGTGAGGCAAATAAATTTTAACTATATGAAATTGCTTAAAATGCACATTTTATTTTGATATTTACTATCCCTATTTCAATTTCATGTAGAAAATAGATAAGAAAATAATAATGATAATAATAATAAGGGATAGTGAAGTTTGGGGTTAGAGCAAGCTTTAAAAAATCCTATACAGAATTATACCAAGAGTCAATCATTAGAAATATCTCCTTCATGGTGCTCATAATATTTTTATTGATTTGCTGCATGAGTATAAAATAATGTGATATGGATAGAAATTGACAAAACTGAAAGTCCCTTCTTTTATAATAAGAATGAAAAGCAGTGAGAGAGTAATCAAATTTTGTAAGGAAAATTGTAACTTATGTCTTGGGAAGTGCCATTTCCAGTTAATGATACCAAACAATAAAAAAGAATCAATAGTCCCACTTTTATGGAATTAAAAGGTAATAAAATAAAATGTTGCAAATATGCTTAAACAAGCTGATATGCATTTGATTTATGAGACATTATCTAAAGATTCATGTAATGGGTCATAAAATGTTAATGCAATTGCATAGCCAATTTTCTGACACGAATACTTTTTGTAAAGATAAGAAATCACTAGCATTCAAATTTTCCATTTGAATAGGAGCATCTTGCTTATGAAACAGATAACTTGGCTCAAACACTCAGAACACTAGTTAGAGTCCACATATGCATGTTATGAATGAAGGGTGAAGGGGATGCAATAAGTCAGTCACTTGAAATGAGTGTAGACTTAGACAACTTCAAATTATCCTCTGCATATGAAAATTATAACTACACATGAAAATTTGCAGCAAAAAAGTCAACTGCTACATTTTTATGTGCTGTTTATCAATAAAACCATAATCACAGATGAAAGCATAATGAATTTACATTGTGGAAAAAATCAGAATTATCATGGTACTTATCATTAAGTCTACCAAGAATAGTTTGCTTAAAATATATGAGTAAGGATTAATCATTACTCTTTATATGGACCCCATTTAATATTAGATTTGTATATAGACATTCCAACAATCATTCGTAATTGTATTCATCATTCGTAGTTCTAGCATGATGATAACAGATTCATTTCAGGATAGAACTGAATGGAATTCTCAGGCAATAATGCAAACATCCAGGGAGGTGAGGTTCTCCTCACTAATTTCCACCATCAAGTAATTTTGTTGATTTTAATTCTTTGCATAAACAGTCTTGGGTATAAAATTCTGATTAACGGACAGAATGTTTAAATATATGCCCCTTTTGAAGAAGTTCATTGAGTATTGTACAAATAAAAAAAAAATTCAAGATTCAATTTTAAAAGCAATTTTAAACAAAAAAAAATTAATGCTGTTTAAATATTATTTAATTCTGAAAACAGAAAAGTTTTTAATAACAAAGTAAAATTTTTTAAAGCGTTTAAGTAACATGATGTTAAACATTTAAAAGATGATTTATTGAAAAAAAAAAATGGAATAATTTCTATCAATTAAACATTGCTTAGTGTTAATTTGAATTAGTTCCAGTACAAGATCCTAATAAATTACAGCATAAAATTATAATAGAAAATATCACATAAAACGCATTGAATTTTTAAGGTCTATTTGATAATCCAAATATTCATAAACATGTTTGTACATTTGAATATATTGCATGAGATTTGATACATGCATAGAACATTGCACTAAACATAAAGTTGTAAAAAAAAGTATCTCATCAGATTCACATTTTCAAAATTCCATAATTTTATAATAATAAATATAATAGTTACATATGAAATATAATTATTTATGGTTACCTTCAAGTAACTACAGGCAACAATATAATACTTGAAGCATTTAGAAAAAAAAAATATTTCAATAACATTTTGATAAATACTTCTAATGATAATAATGTTTGTAATAACGTAACTTCTTCAATAATGTTTGAATGAATGCTACAACAATTCTATTGCCTGCATTTAAAAACTTGTGTTCAAAAAATTAGATCTAATATGGATCATATAACATCAATAGTTGTAAAAAATTGAGCTAGATTATTTTTAAGACTTAAAAATATTACACATGAAAATTTAAAAGAATTTTGTGCTATACAATATTTATAGATTAATAATATTTACACCAAAAGCATAAGACAAAACAATGATAATATAAGTGCAAAAATATGAAAATGAATGTTAAAAAGAGTATGCACACCTGGTTAGCCAATCGTAACCTATTAACAGTTCTTCTATAATAGCTAAAATCATTCTGAATAGCAGGATTTGTCATCTAAAAAAAAAAACAAAAAAAAAAACAGCATTGATGATTAGATTACTTGTACAGAAAAATAAATCCAAATCATTATTCATTTTACAAACATTGCATAGTTAAAATATACAAGAACAATTATGAGACAGAACCAGAATATTACTTAAAAAACATAATTCATAATTTCCTTTTAAAAAAAAAAAAAAACTGTGAGTAAAGAGAAAGAAGGCACAAAATACTTTGTGTTATGTATGTGTTTACAAAATTATTAGACTAAAAAGGTGTTAAAGTTTAAATATAGTTAAAGTGACACACACACACAAAAAGAACAATAATCAAAAATTTACCATAAAATAATATTTCTATAGTTTTAAAAAGGTTTTTAGCAAGAAAAATTCCTTTTATTTAAATAACTTTAAAAAAATAGTTACAGAAAAATTAAATAAATGAACTGTCATTCACAGATTGAATTTTAAAGAAGAATATTTTAATGCCGCTAATAATGCTGTTCCAATTAATTAATATTTTCCCTAATGAATATGTAAACAAAATATACAAATTATAGCCATAAATATGCAATTATTTCAATTAAAAATCTTTTTATGCATATATTAGTTATTGTAAAAATATTCCATGAAATAAAACATTAAGAGAAATCTTCATAAAGGGAAAGACAGAAAAAATTTAACATAAACATGACTGAAATAAATTAAAAAGTATTTTAAGGAATTAATTTTAAAATTAAATGTGAGCAGATTCTTATAAAATATCCCATAACTAAATCCTCTGTTGTTCTTCAAAAATGCAGAACTTAGTTTAACAGTTGTTTTTATGGAACAAAAAGTTAATTGAAGTTTAGAAGACTTTTTAAAAAATTGGAAAATATTTACATATAGTATATAATAGATATCTGAGATACCTGCATGAAGAAATCATTAAAAGAAATTCAAAGAATAACAATTCAACAAGCTGAAATAAATATCTAACTACAATTTGAATTGAAAGATATACTAACAAATAAAGCTATTTTAGATGCCATATGATTGGATTATAACTCTCTGTTAATGAATTCTATTACATTACAATTAAAAAAATCTATAGCATAGCCTTACTTCTATTTTAAGAATTACATATATACATGCAGTGGCTCAAAAAATTGAGAGTACACCTTACTTTTTCTTGATAAATCTGACTTTCAATATTAATAACATATTACCAAGAAGTGCAAATACATTTTTCTTTTTACACATAAGTAATGGTTTAATTTAAAGTAAAAATAAAGAAAAATCAACAAAAAACTTCTAAATTGAAAATTTTCAGAAGTGTTTTAAATAAACATATGCAGAATTTTGCCACAAAAAATTGAGAGCACACCAATGAAATTTTTGCAACATCTCGAATAGAAACAAAGTGTCTCTTCTAATTAGCATGTCTTTTATCTCTTACAATGGCCTCTAAACGTGATTGTACCGATTGGACTGATTTTTGGTGGTTTTGAAGAAATTTTATCCCATTTTTCTTGCAACACTTCTTTTAAATGGGTTTTGTTTCTTATTTTGTGTTTCTGAACCATTTTTCAGAGTATGGCGAATGAACTTTCAATGGCATTGATATATGGGTATTGTAACAGTATGTGTAATTGCTGTTTACAATGAAAACCACACCATATTTCAACATTATGTGCATTCTATTTGGGGTCATTGTACTACTGGGAAAGGAAATTTCTATTTAATTCCAAATTTTAAACACTTTCCTTGATGTTGCTGCAATCATATGGTTCATCCAATTTGTTGCAGAAACTTTTCAAATTTTAGTCAGAAGTGTAAGTACTGAATTGTCTGAAATGCCACTAGACAAGCTGTTATTAAACTCACATTGTTAGAGAAACCTTTCATCAACTTGTAAATTCAGAAAAAAAGCATTTAAATTTTGCAAAAACCCATCAATTGAAGCCAGATAACTCTTGGAAGAAAGGTATATTTAGTGATGAAAGAAAACTCAACATTTTAAACAGTGACAGCCGTTGCACTTAATGATGAAAGCCTAATACTGTTTTGGATCCAAACAATTCATGTGCTATAGTGCTATTAGTTAAACATGATGCGACTCCATCATGATTTGAGATTGCATGGTTTCATCTGGATTAGGAAACTTAAATCGTATAGATGACTGTATAAACTATATGGTTTACTTGGATATACTTTGCAGCAATCTTTGCAAAATACTTAAAATTTGGGCTTAAGTGGAAATTTTCTTTCCCAGTAGGACAACGACCCCAAACAGAATGCACTTAATGTCAAAATATAGCGTTGTTTTCATTGCAAACAGCAATTACACACGTTACCACATTAGCCCAACATCGATGCCATTGAATATTCATCAGTCATATTAAAAAAAGCGTCTCAAAAACCCAAAATAAGAAACAAAAGCCATGTGAAAAACAAAAGTGTTGCAAAAAAAATTGAGTAAAATATCTTCAGAACAATCAAATATTGGTCAAATCGGTACTATGACGTTTAGAGGCCATTATAAGAGCCAAAAGACATGCAAATAAGAAGAGACACTTTGCTTCTATTCGAGATGTTGCAAAAATTTCATTGGTGTACTCTCAGTTTTTTGAGGCAAAGTTCTGCATATGTTTATTTAAAACTCTTCTAAAAATTTTCATTTTAGAAGTTTTTCGTTGATTTTTCTTAATTTTCAATTTAAATTATGCCATCACTTATGTGTAAAAAGAAAAACATATTTACACTTCTTGGTAATGTGTTATTTACATTGAAAGTCAGATTTATCAAGAAAAAATAAGGTGTACTCTCAACTTTTTGTGCCACTGTGTATATATATATTAAATAACACACTTACAGTAGAATTTTTATTTTTTAATCAACTCATGAAAAATATAAATGAAAATAAAAAACCATTTTGCATCTAAAATATGTTTTTACAGGGAAAAAAATGACTGAATATATATCAAATATATTTTAATTCAGTTAATTCAATTAAATTCCATAATTCAAAACATAATGGAATTAATTCATTCAATTTGATATAAAGTCTAAATCTGACTTTAAAGACATTTTATTTCAATATATATCATATATTGAAATAAAATGTCACTAAAGTCAAAATTAGGCAAAAATTGATATAGTTATTAAAAGCAATTTTTTGAAAACTTATGAGAGCATAAAATGTAATCCATGAATTCTAAAAACAAATGAATGAATTTTATGTTCCCAACTTCATTTGATATTCACATACTAAATATAGATGTACCATCATCTTTTTTTTTAAAAAATTCTCATTAAATGTTAATTTATAAGTAGTTTAATAAAAAATAAACTACTTAAAAATAACTTGACACCAATTACATACATACCAAATGTTTTCCCAATATCTAATTCTTAAAAAGTAAAATTTTAATTTTTAAAAAAGGAAGCAAAAAACAAACATACTTTTAAATCATCAAAAGTGAGCACAAAATCCAATACTTCAGCAAACTGTTTGACAAGAGCTTGTTGCATTTTTAAATGTTCTGTAGGTGTCAAAGGACCAGAGCTCAGCTCCCACAAAATACGAGGAACTATAGCATCTAATGTAAAATATTAGAAAATTACTATATCATACAAAAATAATAATTGTAGAATTTATTAGGTTAAAATTAGTACAGTTATAAGGAAACTAGTTTGAGGTATATAATAATAATTTCAATAGCAATGCACATTCATATGTTTTTAAAAAGCATATATTAAAACATTAATTTTTTTAACAAGAAAGTAAAAGATGATAACGTATGTAAAATGAGCTATTTCATTTTAAATTTAGCATCATTCTTCTCAATAAATTATAAGGCTTTTAAAAAAGGATAAAATTTTTTGTATAAATAAAGCCACAAAAAATAATTTTAAACATTAAATAAACAAACAGATAAAACTAATAGCATATTTAATCATTTACTGCTATCTGTGATGGCAGACAGAGTTGAAAATGTCCTTATTTATTTATTTATTTATTATTATTACTTGCTATACATCATTATTGAATGTAAAATCCCAATTCCTATTTAATGTGTAGCAACTAATTCTTAATATTTAAACTTTATTTAAATTTTAATACTTTTACTTAATATTTAAATTATTTGTTTTATTATATATTTAAACTGATTGATTTATTGTACAGCAATAATTCTAGGAATGAATGAACGAACAGCAAAAGTCAATCAACAGAGGTTTGCAGTTTTTTTTTTTTTTTTTTTTTTAATAATTGAATTTATTCATTTTCACAGATCAAATTAAAGCTTGCAGTTAATTTTTTCCTTCAATATCCCCCCCACATTCAGTATTGTAATTTTTTTTCCCTTAATGGATCATTATTTGATTCAGCCCAGTTTCAGAGATAAGTATTGATTTGAATTTATGTGACTTTTATGGATACAGAAGATCTCATTGTGAAGAAGCAAAATTTCTAAAGTTATTATATAATTACATCTAAAGCACATAACAAATAATAATTTTTTATGTACTCTGGCAACAAGCATAAGAGTTTCTAAGACAAATATCATTAGTTAATCAATAATCATCAGATCTGAGATATTGTTAACAGAATGACAGTCCATACAAACTAGCACATCTTCTAGTCTATGTATAAGAAAAAGGATATATTACAATTGAATTTAAATTTGATGCTTATATATGATTTCTAAAAATTATCTTCAGATAGTTAAAACAGACACTGGCAATAAAATATAGCCATTAAATTAGTTCATTCAAGAAATATTAAAATTAATAAATGTAAATAAAAAAAATGTTACAGAGAAAATCATACAATGATATGATATTGTGTTTGAGACAATAAAAAAATTATTCAAAATGCCTCTCACTATCAAATGCAATTTAAATAAAATATCTCAATCAAAGTACATACAATTGCAGTACAATGTATACAATATTTGGACATTTCATAGTAGATGTATGAGTGATATTGTTAGAATAACAGAACATTCACAAATAAAGGAATTAATATTTTCAGAAACAATTGTGAAGAGATTATAATTACCTAGCTTTTGTGAAAACTCATAAAACTCTCTGAGTTTGAGAACCAAAGGTATCACAGCTTCCCAAGCTCTCAATTGAAGTTCTTCATTGTGAGGCTTCGCAATAGCCTAAAAATAAAATTATAAAGAATCCAATATCAATATTATGGGGAAAAAAATGTTGAGGCATAAAACATATATATAAATTTCAATTTTTAAAAGTATCCACAAAAAGTTTAAGTTATTTCACAAATGCAATAAGGCTAGCAAACACATTTTACGTAGATTTGTAAATCAGACAAATTGGTAATTACAATTACTCCAGGAACTGAAAAAGTAATAGATGTTTAATAATTTGAATGAAGTACTCACCCTGCACTCCCGAAAAATATACAAAATATTTTTTTTCTCAAAGTTAAAATTTTTTTGTATAGAAAAAAAATTAAAAATAGAAAGAATTCTATAACATAAATCACATAAACATCACACTCATTTAAATTATCCTAAATAAAATCCAAACATTCAAAAAAGAAATAAACATATTTGAACAGAATTAGGATTTTGACGATGGTACTGTACTTTACTGTAGTACAATTATATTCATAGTCTAAGTACTATACTATACTAACAACTGTTCTGTATTTATATTAAAATTCTTAATCAAAGATATAATTATAAACTTTAAAAAATTAATTTCAATTAATTCTTTTAAAAGCTCTACAGTATATAGATTTCAGTATAAAAATATAAAAACAGCATAATATAACAGTAATAAAATATAATAGTATAAAAATTCTATTATTTATTGATGATCACACAATGTCTTCTTCATATCATTAACTTTAGTCACTATATAAAGTAAAACATACTACAATTGTTCTTAAGCATGAAATAATAGAGTGAATCATGAGCATAAATCTAATATAATCGTTCAAATGCTTGTGAAAATTCTTTAGAACAGTTACATTGAATTATAAATTGCCATATATTTAAGATTCATATGATGCAAAGATGATGATTACCGTCTATCATTATTACAGAATTATTCAAAAGGTGAAAATTTATTTTGATGAAATTTGTAGCATAAAACAGCACTTTGTAAAAAAAAAAAGCATAAAGCAGAATAAAATGTAATAATTTCCAATCCTTCAAGCTGATAAGAATTTTATCTTATGCCAGGAAAAATATGCTATAAATATGCAATACTTTTTGAAATCTAAATTCTGCTCAACAATTTGAAGAATGTTTCACAATTATACTTTTACGAAAATGGATAGTCAACCACAAATAAGCTACTTAAAACACAGATAAACATTTTTTTTTAAACTAAAAAAAAAAAAAAAAGAAAAAGCTGATTCAGCTGCTTAGAATGTAAAGTAGTAAAGAATATCAAATAAAATATTAACATTTCCTTAAATTATAAAATTTTTTAATTAATAAACTAAACTACATGAGATTTAAAAACAGACTAATTGGATAAAAGAGAATTTTGATACAATTAAAACTCATAATTTCTAAAAATTTCAAAAGTTAAAAATTATATAAAACATTGTTCAATTCATATTTATTTATATTATATTTCTATATGTTAATATTACTAATATTTCATTTAATACCAAATTGAGTGTATTGAATAACATATTTGTTATTCAAATTTCTATTCTAAAACTACTCCTCTTACAAATTTTCAATTTTCTCCTTAATATAGTAAAAAGCAAATTATTTTTTAAATAAAAAGTTAATTACAATTATAAATTATTTAAATTCTATTTAATACTCATGTGTCTACATAAATGATAAAATACATTAATAAAGATTCAACACTATACGTGAAAAGATATTATAGAAGAAAAAAAATAATGAAAGTAAAAAATAAAAAAAAGATAATCTTATACAAACTTCTCGTATTGCATTTCCTGCTCCTTGGTACAACTGAAGCTCTAATAAAATTCTTTTGGAATGTTTTAAAACATCATTCACTATTCTAAATGTTTCTTCTTCCATTTGTGTTGGTTGAGCATCTAAATATTAAAATAAATTGCAAAAATTTCATTTTAAATATTAAAAAATATAAAACGACTTGAAATATGAATACAGCAAACAGTGAATTTATATCCCATTTCATTGAATTCAGCACAGTTAGTCACTTATGTCATATTATCTCAAACAAAGAAAAAGTTTATTAACTCTCAAACAGAGTATTTTAAAATTATTTCAGTATTCAGCATTTGATATCAAGTTTAAGAAAATGTAATTATTAATAATACAGACTAATCAGAATTCCGACTTATTCACCCAGCAGTTCTAATTAATCTGTAAAATCCATTATTATTTTAAGAACTAATTATCTATAATAATATCAAGCCATACATAATTATTTTATGATAAAACAAGTTAGACAACTAAAATATAACAAAATGTTGCTAAAAAGATTTTATAGTTGAGTGATTAAAAATAAATGACTATATAAAAGGAGATGTTTTGTTTCAATTATTGTACAGAATGATTCATAAAATCACTAAATTTATTTATTTAAATATTTAATTTACATTTCCAATCTTTTATTTAAAATCTGCTAGATTAGAAAGCTTCCTCTTTTTTTTTTT
Source organism: Argiope trifasciata (assembly GCA_026543055.1). Lineage (NCBI taxonomy): Eukaryota > Metazoa > Arthropoda > Arachnida > Araneae > Araneidae > Argiope > Argiope trifasciata. The sequence continues at coordinate 782,453 of JAPMOQ010046685.1, forward strand.
AAATTCCATTAATCAAAAGATGTAATTGATGATGATTTGATATATTTTTGGCGCTTAGTGTTTAAATTCTTTTGAATTGTTGTTCTTAGTGAGAAAAATATCAATAACGAGTTTTATTTATATTTTACACAATATCAACAATTTATTATAATTGGTTGAACACTGTAATAGTCAGTTTCATGATAAATATTTGCATTGGATAGCAAAGCATAAATTAAATCTTTCCAAAAGTATTTAATCACATTTAAAGTATTTGTCCTACTTGGAATGTAAATAAAACAATTATCTGAATGACTTTAAAGGACATTTATATTCCACAATTGATTAGAAATTAAATATAGTAAGGGATAACAGTTTTTGCTGGTATACATTCAATACTGTTATACTCAGGCCAAGAATATAAGGATGGTATTCTACTTTAAATACATTTCCTAATGTCGAACTCAACTTAAATGCTTGATTTATACCTGTGCTACAATAAAATACAGAAAAATGATGAGAAATTTATTATTGTTTATGAAAAATTTAATAAAACAGAAATTACACAAATTCATAGCATGTAACAAAACATTATGGAGTGTTAAAGCTGTTTTTTACTATAAATCCAGGCATGAATTTTGTAACTTTTCATAATATCTTTTATAAGAACACTACACATTTGAATAATAAAAAAAAAAAAAACTTTTAATATTTATAAAAAAAGTGATATAAACTGAAAAAATTAACATAGAGTAAAGAAGAAAGGCTCATTCATTTTTTTTTTTTTTATCATTTTTAAATTTTACTTTTTAAATATTTAACCACAATATAAGCAGTATTCAATCTACTATTTACAAAGGGTATAGATATAATATAATTTCTTTAATATAATATAATTTCAGATACTTCCCCCCCCCCTGCATACCAATTGACACAAAATTTCCATATTAAGCAATTAGTAATTCATTCCCCTCACTTAATTAATTTATTGATTAACATACCAATAAATTTATTTCTATGTATTATTGCATCATCAGATTTAAGATAAAAAGGAGTAAAAGCACTTTTTTCCAATGAGTATGTGAAGAACTTGAAAAAGAGAGAAAACATTTTCATTGTTTCATCATCAAAACTTTATTTTACAAAGAAATAAGATATTTCATCTAGGCTACATATAAAGGATAAAAAATTATTTTCCTTACTATTCATTTCCTTATTATTTATTTATTTTTAAAATGTAATGGTTTATGCAATTTTTTTTTTTTCATTTCTTTCTTATAATAATTTGCTTTTTACTAATTTATATAATTATTCTAATTGGGATTGAAAAAAAAAATACTTTCATTTGATTATTTTATTAGCATACAGCTTAATAATCATCACTCAATAAAATTATATTTTTGAAATAAAGTATGTCCTAAAAATATATAGGCCAACTAATACTTTTATACAAATAATGAATAACACACATCAAAATTTCAAAATCTAGATTTTTTTTTAAATGTGGAATTTTATCAGTTATAGCCATAATATGAAATTATACATATTTGTTGCTCATTAGCTAATAATAAATGCAAATAAAATTGCCAATGTCCCAAATAATATGTTGATTTTTGAGCATAATATTTTTTCAGTACTTGCTTTTAAAGAAATTATTTCATAAAGGAAAATCTACAATTATAGGAAAATAGTAAAAATTTAGAAATGTTATAAATTAATTTGAATAAAATTTTATAACAAAAAAAAATCCATATTTATATTAATTTATGCTTTTAACCATTAATACGTGTAGTTAATTATTTACTTATTAGTTATTCAATATGTAAACACTTTTTGAGATGATCTACAATAATAGATTGGCAATGTAAAGTTTCAAATACTCAAAGTTGAGCTGTTTTGTTCAGAAACATCTTTGATATATTATATAAAAGAAAATGACAAATTACAATTCCACATGAAATTGTATATTATTTCTGTATTAGGACTTACAGATAAAATTTGCATAGCAATAAGTATGTTGATATGCATTTTTATACAATTATCTGAAACTCAGTGCATCTTTGTATTATTTCAGTTACATACAGCAAACATACTTGCTACAAATGTATAGAAATGCTACACTATTTTAAAATAAGCTAATTACCCACATTTTGAAATATAAGCAATTAAACTAGAAACAAATTTTATAAAAAACACTTTAATTTCACATTTTTGAAACAACTGATTTGATTTAAATAATTTAAAATTAGCTGCATAAAATATTTTGACAACCAAAAAATTTTTAATAAAATAACAGCTTATTCTAATGAATAATAAGATATGTATTTCTATAGAATATTATTACTTCAAAATTATTTCCCATCTCAGTGTAACAGAAAAAATATACAGTATATTTTCAACTATAAGCCAATTGATGAATTAGTAAAGAATGTTTTTTGCTTGAAAAGTAACCAAAAATTTGAAATTCATATAAAGCCACATTTTTTTTAAATAAATTGACATTGAAATGTGCAACAAACAGGGCAAAAATATAGCCAAACAGTTAAAATGACCGGAAAATCAATAAATTGAATCATTGTAATTTAAAATGTGAATGCTCATGTTCAGATCTAATAACATTGTTTCAAACTAGCACCAGATTTTTCCTCTCCATGCATTTGCTGTCTTATATACTATTAATTGTTATGGATTAGGTTTATATTCTGTATCAATTCATATTTTTATTGAAAGATGTAAGGGAAGATACATTCTTACAGGATATATGTCAAACTACATGTGATTTTATTTGGAATATTCATATTAACCAATAAGAAATTTTATAATCCAATATTTCCTTTTTATAATGTTAAAAATTATTTATGTCTTGAGATTAATTGCTTGTGCTTGACTCTTGAATACATACCACCCATTTTTTGTTGGAACATTGTATCAGTATATAAGGTACCAACTACAATTTAAGAATAGGAAAATTTCCCAAAATTCTCAACTCTACATGGCAATTTATGAAATCATAATAAATTGATGTAAGCAATCTTATAATAATTTTTATTTAAGATAACTGTTCAAGTTAACCCAAGAAGATACCTGTAGTTGAAAATCATTAACAGTTTCAGAAAATGACTAAATAGAATATTTGGCAGAATGAAATAATAAGCTACAGTTTACATTTCCAATTACTCTCACTCAGGTTTTAACTTATTTGTACAATTAAATATAAATTTAAATTCCGTAATCTTGAACAAGTTTTTTAAAGCATGATATAATGAATTATATAGCTTTTTTAAAGAGATGAACATTTTTAATTTATGGGAATAATTATAATATCGCAACATTTTTAATTAAATATATAACATTTTATTTTTGTTTTAAATGTCAATCCCTGACGAAGTTTGTTATTAAACGTAAATATACTTCACCTATATAAATAAAAATGTTTGTCAGTATGTCTCTTATGCCTTTCTAAACTGTACATTTATGTAAAATTGGTGTGGGGGGGATGAATCTTAACCACATCTATTTACAAAGGATTAATCTCCAAATAACTCACTCAGGAGACAAGAGATTTAGTAGAAATGCTAAATCCAAGTTAAAGGTTAATACTTTGTAGCTATAGTATGTAAAAATCATGCAAGTCATTCTCAGAGGTAACAACTTTATAACAGATTATGTGAGAATGTTTTGGGAAGACCAACTCTGGGAACATTAAATTTTAATGAAATTTTAGTGTTTTTTGCAGTAACCACCAAAAATATCGTAGTACAATTAATTTTGCACCATTTTAATTTTCAAAAGTTACCGCTTCAACTATATTAACGATTTCATAGTATATTTTTTCTAAGTTTAATTAGTTTTAAAAGAAAATATTTTAATCACATTTTCTAAAATTAAATTTGAAAATTCTGAACGAATATTAAATGAATCACATGATACAACAAACAATTTCTTTCATTGCCATTCTGAAAGAACACCAAGTTTTATAATTCTACAAGAATACACAAATCCAAAATATAAAAATGAATGTTTGTTTGTTCCTATTTTATAAACTGTCGTACCCTTCATCCTATTTGAATAAAACATTGCAAACTATTGATTGACTGCACTTAATATTATTTTTTTCGGCGGCAGCAACGAGCAGGGTACCAGCTAGTTTAATATGATTTTCAGCAAACTTGATTTCTAAAGCAAATAATTATTAGTTAGCTTAAACTAATTACGAAAATATGTAAAACTATCAATATTCTGATAAATATCCATAATGTGGTTAAAATCTGAAAAAATTGCCTTCAATCAAGATTGTTTTTCTAATTAATATTATCCGACGAAGAAAAGTAAGCCAACTTAAAGCTCATTTAACATTTATCAAGAGCAAACATCAAAATGTTTATCTTACATATCCCAACCATTTTTCTCTCCTTCACTTACAGAATGTGTAATCAGAAAATCAATTATTATAAAACTAATACATAAAAATGTATAAGTTGTGTGTCTTTTCTAGGCTCTTTTCATGTAAGGTTATAATTAATGTTTCTTGAAAAAATTATTGAAAAATAATGTTTTTATTCACATTTATATATTATTAGAATATTTAAGATAATATGACATGAATTTATTTCAAATTTACTAATTATATAGACTTAAAAATATTAAATAAAAAAATTTCAATATGCAGCCATCATTTATGAGACATGAGTAAATAAATAAATCAAAAATGTATTGAATTTTTTAAACAAATGACTAAATGTTCCATATTTATAGAAACAGTTCTAATTTACATTCTCTCCCTTCTTTCTGATATATTTTTTTTATATTCCAGATTTCAAGCAATGTATACAGCTTTCTCTTCAAAATTCTATATTTAGATTCTATTTAAGAAAGCCTTAAATTATTTCTGTATTTATCATGTCTTGAAATAACATTTCATTTTATGAAAGGTTACATTCATTTTGTATCGCATTAAAAAAAAATCTCAAACTATTTATAAATTGTCACTATATATATATATATTGTCACTATATAAAATTGTCACTATGTATATATATATATATATATATATATATACACACACTTAAAATGATACATAGGATTATTACACATATGATCCATTTCCCACACTCAATTATATGTAAAAGTTCATAATTATATGTTTCATAAAATGAATGAAAATCAATATTTGTTTAGTCAAAAGAAGAAAATTAAATACCATAATTTATTTTTATAAGAGAAAAAATTATATAATATTATTAAAATGTTTATTTTAGTTATTAAAACTAAAATAAACATTTTAATAATAATATCAAATAAATGGTAATTTTTGAATATATAGTAATATATATAAACATGGCATTAATTATGCAAATGATTTTCATAGCATATAGAAAGAAACCTACTTTCAAAGTCAACAAAGACATCATACTTTGGACTATCATCCCTTGAAAGTAGTCTAAGTAGATTTCCCATTCAGGCTAAAAGGAGTGGTTCTGAAAAATTAAGGATGCCTCATTACTTATAAATTACAAGCATCCAAAAGTTATAATACCTAGTAAACAGTAAATTAGAATTAAATTCAATACATTAGTAATGATATTTTTCATGCAATGCCATGTGAAAAATAAAGCAATTAGAGAGATAAAAATCTATTGTTCTAAGAAATAATAAAGGGATCTTATAGCAACTTTTCTCTGCCTTAAATTATTAATATACGGGGAAAATATGTAAGTGTAACTACACATATAAAAATTATAAGATAAAATAATTAAATTACTTTTTAATAATCTTAAAATGAATACAGTTATTTGAATTCAGAAGAACAAAAAAAATTTCTAAAAATGATTTAAAAAAAGATAATGATTTTCATTCATCCTTCTGTGGTGTTATTTTAAATTTAATTCATAGCATATCCAAAGAAGACAGAATTTTATTCACAAAAAATACAAATTATTTTACAAAATATTTAACTTCTATTGCAGAGTTCACAATTTTTGCTGGAGATTTTTCAAAATAGAAAATTATGAGTTAAGCATATAAATTCAATTTTAGAATAATATAATAAAGAATAATTAACTGGTCATAAAAAATAATCAAGAGTAATTTTTTCTAATGTTCATTATCTTTAACGAGAAATTTGAATGAGATGTAGCATTTAGTAATAAAATTTACTATTTTATTTTTGTTATTTCAACTTACAAATAAATGCTATAATTTTATAAGTTATTATTAAAAAAAAAAATCATATTCTAAAACTGCATATTAGAATTTAATATTTTCCTGTATTAAGATGCAAAATATAGATATTTTACATTTCAATAATTATTGAGACAAGAAATAACAGCAAATGTCACAAATAACTGAACCCAATAGAATCCATTGCAATTTTGAACATTTTTTATATACTAAATAAAAATAAATGAAAAGTAATTGAATAAAATAAAAGTTTATAAAAATTCTGTTTAAATGTTTAAAATTATTTTAGGTCATAAACATTAGTTTTTTAATGTTGAAACTAAATATCTAAATCATCATCTGGATCTTCCTCATCATAAAAATCATTTTCAAGCAAATTTTGAATGACAGCATCATCCGAATTCTGCATTTTCATGTAAGGCAATTGCAGCTGATTTCGGGCTTCCTTTTCATCATCCTTCAATTTCAAATTAAAAGTGAGGTTAGCAGTTGGATCTGGCTTCTTCTCTAATTCTTTCTTTTTCAGCAATTGAACATCTATAAGTGACAAGAACTCGAAATTCTCAGAAATCTTATATTCAAGGGACAAACTATTAACTTTTCCACTTGAATTATGCACTACAGATTGTAAAATGTCGGTATCTTCGTCTGAATCAATAATCACAGAAGTAGATGACATTTTGTCAATAATATCAACTTCTTGAAGATCATGTACAGATGGATGAAGTAAGGCCAGGATTTGCAAATCTGCATTATTCTTCAGAAGTTTATGCAGCGTTTTATAAACTTTGACAATGCCATCATGAATGAGCAAAGATGTCAGAGAATAAATACAGAGCACACCCTCGAAATCAGAAAAGTATTCAGGTATAAAATCTACAGATATGAGAGTATTTAAATTTTCTCCTTGATACCAACCATAAGGATCTGAAAATATATCTAGAAGTTTAATATCCTCCTTGTTTTCAGTTACACCATGTATTAGATCATCGCCCATACCATCATAGGATAAAACAACTACAGATGCTCTTTCTTTACAATACATTTTCAATAACGTCTTGAAAATTTTCAGCCCTCTCAAATCACTGCTATCCTTGACTAAAATGAATTTTGCTTTCCCATTTCCAATAAGAGGCTCCTTTGTAAGATACATAATTAAAAATGAAGCTACGTTTCTGAATATAAAAAATATTTTCTTTGTAATGAAAACGCAACTAGGCAAGGTATCACATGCAGAAAGATATTTGTAACTTACAAATAATTTGATTTTTTAACAATAGAGCTATCATTAAACACAATGGCACTTACAACAGAGAATTCTGATGTAAAAAAAATTGTGAATATCATAAAAATAATTAATATAATCAAAAATATAAATAAAAATTATTTCATCAACAAATATTTAAACTCTTCCTTGAAAGCTGTTGCCAGATTTCTTGCTTATCTTAACTAATATGCATGCTTTGCGTCAAATAAATGCGCAGAGCGCTACTGCATCACATCAGTATTAGCCTGTGATGGTTTCCGAAATAAGTGCCAAAAGACTTTGCAAAACACTAATTATTAATACTTAAGAAAAAAAAACCCTCAAAGAATCAAATTTTGTATAAAAATTTGATTCGAACTATGAACAACTCGAAATTATTTTTATTGAACTACTGTAATATCCAAGAATAGTGCTTTATTAATGTTGCGTGCTGTTTACAATTACGGAATTCGTTTCGAGAATCTCTTGTTTACTTTCGAATTGAAAAATTAATTGAACTAATTCATATATTAGATGGCAGATTGTTTTTAATTCCACAAAAAGATATTTTAATGACTATGTTAGCATTTGTAATCTTAGTTTCACAGCCTTTAATTGGAATGACTTTTAAATTCAAAGATTAGTGCTCATTTTTTCACATAGTTTAGAGAATCGTTAGACTCATTATTAATTCACAATAAGTATATGCCAGCATTCCTTCCTAGGGGCAGCGAGTCTCCCCAGTGATCTAGAAGTTCCGGGCTTCAGTCCTGGTTCAGGCATGGTTGTTCTTTACCCTATGTTTTATTTGTAAGATGTGTTAAAAGGGGTTGTGCACGTGGGTATGTGAGTGTCTTCCTCATACGAGCTAAAAGTCAGATGCTTTTGATGGTAAAATCTCCTAGGGTGCTCAGGAGCGTTTACCATCAAAAGTTACAGTACAAACATAGTTTAAATCGCCGACATCTGTGCTTTTCTAGAGTGTCTTAATATTTTTCGAATCCCGCATTTTTCAGGCGTTCTTAAAATAAATTATACTGTTACAATCTAGATTTAAAAAATCTATTAAAATAATTTCGGCTTAAGAAATTTGTTTAAAATCAATATTTTATATGTTTTTCTTTCTATAATTCAAAACCTTCAGTAAATGATTCTATAGCAATAAAAGAAAGTTTTTTTTAATGAAGAGAAGAAATTAGGCTTTAAGGCTTTAGATTTGATTACGTAATTTTTTTTTGAAGCAATTAGGAGCATTTTCATGAAAGGTTGCAAAGGTGTGTGAGGAAAAAGTTTTTTATTCAAAATATTAATTACTATAGCCATAAAAAGAAGGAAAAAAATGTGTTGAAAGCAACGTTATTCTTCAAATTAAGTAACTGCATTAGTAAAAAATGTAATTTTAATATTAATTAATTGAACAATAAAAGTTTAGTGAAAAACAGATATATCAGGTTAATGTGAAAAATTGAATGTACAACAGAAAGACTCGGAATTTAGAAAAATTAGAATAAGTAAAATACAGTTTCCAAACGAGTATTTTATTTTTTCAATGTAGCATTCAATGTTTGGTCAAATATTTATAATTCTAATATTTGAGACTAACTAAAAACAACAACCTGAAGCTGAATGACTTTCGAAATATCACAATGATCATTTCAAAAAACGCTATAAAAGTCTTGATCATGTCTTAATTGGTTCTTTGACAGGTATAAAATGTTAGTCATTTTTTAGATCAATTACTCTTATTAATCCGCAGTTTCATTGTAATCTTATTATAGAAAATGGCATTTCCTTTTAAGGTAGTAATTAATATTAAATTCTTCTGACGCTATTTGATCCACTCTTGAAGACAAGATAAGTTTTCGATACCAACAGCGGTAAAAAGCAATCAAACATAGTCTATGGAATTTAAGTATAATTCAAAGCTCATGCTCAGGAGACTATCAAGTACTAGCGACTTTGGATGACCAGTTATACCGCCGGAATTAATGCATGTTAAAATTTTTAATTTGAATATTTTGTCAAACAGTGTCTTAATGGCAGTTTTACCAAAATATTTTAAAATTTTTACTTGTAAATACGTTATAATATTTTAGAAGATTTGTATTGTCCTATAGGTTATATTATACATTTCTGTAATTTTCTGCCTATATCTTTACGCATTCAGTTATATCATCAGAAGCAGTAAATTGGTATAAAAATAGGGCTCATTTAAAAAATTTTAATATTGTTTATTTTTAAAGTTAGACCTAACCTATTATCTTAAAATACCCAACAACATTGTAATGCTATCTTCTCGTTATTGACCAGCATTCAGAATATTGTTGGAATATCATGCAATGCTCAGAGGGTAGTGAAATTTCAATCATTTTATTAAAAGCATTGATTATATTGAAATCTACTCAGAAAGAGAAAAAACTGCATGTATCTTGATCATTAATAATTAAATTAAGATAGTATGGGACATTGTTTGTAACAGTGAAATGATATGAGTTTTGCATCAAACGTAAAAAAAAATGCTGTAAAATATGCTTAAATTTCTTTAAAGTTTTCAGAAAAAGGAAAATTGCTCGGAAAATGAAGAAAAAAAATCACACGGAAAAGAACTAGTCTCATTGAAATGATAATTTTTATAAAAAATTAAATGATTCCTTTTTTTTTTTGCTATAATATTTTCAGAAGTTGTCATGGGAAAACAAAATTTTGATTTATTAAAATTTAGGCAAATTGTTTCGAGACGCACATTCTCACCTTTCTAAATATATATGTTCCAAGTATGAAGTTTATTTTACATGGTCTGGTCTGCGGAGTGCCAGCATACATCACGAATTCATGCCTTCCAATGTAACTAGAGATTTAGCCTTCATTATGAAAAAATAAATATTGCTTTATCATAAATGCATTGGAAAGGAGGTTGTTTTTTAAATATTAATATTTCCGTTTAATGGCTGTCCTTACTTCATGGATGATATGTTTATTTATACATAAAAAGACCAGTGCTAATCTGTCTTAGTCATTTATCTTTCCATAGAAAGGTAACTTTTGTAACCTATTGCAATACATAAACGGAACAGAAATGAATTTTCAGTTTCCGTGCTTCACTATACTTTGAATTTAGTAAATGGCTTTCCTTACTACGAAACCCAGATATCATGAGAATTAGTTTCAAAAATGCATTGTATTAAGATTTTATGAAACATCTTTTTTAGGGCAAAGTGTTTTTTAAAATATAATTTGATGGTTTTGGATTTCATTCGCAAAAAACTGTATACACATAAAAATAACTACATTTTCTATATGTTCGTTTTTATTTTTATTTTCTGATTAAATAAAAATTAAATTAAATAAATAAAATGAATTATGCCGATAAAGTTTAAGAAATATCATCTGAAAATCATTTATAAATGAAGTGTTTGGATTGATGCGTAGAAGAAATCGCAAAGAAAATTGTTTTGTTGATTGTTCAGTTTACTTTTCATTTTACAAAATCTTTCAGCTTAATAATACGTGATATTATGAAGAAGTAATGCTATGTTTCTTGTAGATGCATTTAAAGAATATGATAATTTTGGTAAAGATAACTAACCTTAAATATCGTTTTCTATTAAAATAAAATTTTTGAAAAATTTATTTAAAAAATTATAAAATGACAAAATAACAAAAAATGTTTTTAAACATAAGTAAATCGTTTTCACTTTTGTTGAACTAAATATTGTTTTGAATTTTTCTCTGATGATGCGAGTTTTTTTTAGTTTTAAAGTGGAAAAAGATTAGTTATAAATCAACGGGATAAGTATTTATTTATTTTCAAAAGAAATTTCTGAAAAGTTCGAAAAAAATCTATGCCTAGTAAGTAAATGTACATTTTCAAGTTTATATAAATATTTAAATTTTGTATGCTTAATTTTCTACCATTGATTACTAAGTTGATTTTTTTTCTCAACTGCAATCCATGACGTAAAATTATAGCAATAATGATGACTCACAATTAGATTTAATTGATAAATTATAACTTTTTTTTACTCCTTTAGATATTTAAATCCAACCTGAAATTTGATGAAGAAAATTTTCTAGTGCTTCAAGGGTCTTTTTCGTTATTAAAGAAAGAACTAAATTGCCAATTTGATATGCTTTCATTAAAACGGAAGCACCAAAGCGATGATGAGAAAAAATCTAAAATGATAAAGCTTTTTACCGAATCGAATCGTTTCATTGCAGATTCATCTACAATTTCTAATCAAGATAGAAATTTATTCTTTTGCTTTCACAACGTAAAAGCGTTAAAAATTGATCTTGATGTAGAGATTGCCAGTTTATTTGAGTTTTTATTCAAAAATAATGCTATGGTTTGTTTTCTTAACCATGAGTACCGTAAAATGGTAAATTATATGGAATCTAAATTTCTTCCACCAGATATTATTTCTACAGTTTTATTTCCAAAAATTCAACCAAAACATTTAAATTATTTGAAAGAAATGAAATTACAAAATGATATTCCAAATTCTTGGACCAAAATTTTACAATTTAATAGAAAATCATCAGGAGTTATACAGCATGTAGATGAAAATTATGGCAAAAAGTATGCAAATGAGAATTTCAGTTTTAAATTACTATCACATCTTCAAAAGTATATAAAGAATGAATTGAAAATCCAAAAATATAGTGATAATTTTGCTACCATTTCAAAAAATATAGGCCTTTTTTATCAAATTGACTTTGATATCAAAAGTATATTTTTCTTGTCAAATAATTCGACGTATAATAACAGTGAAAAAATTGTGCTACTTATGAGTAATTTCAGCAGAATTGTAATTTTCATATGTTCTTCATTAAAAAGAGAAATTCATTCATTCGACGAAAATGATTTTGCCGATGGAAAAATGGCTGAACAGCATAAAAACAAAAAAATAACTTGCCCTAAAGGTTTTGGAATAAATGGCATTTGTTTCATTACAAAACTTGAAGATATTCAATCGCAAAATTTAATATTTGTCTTTAATACTCAAATGACTAGCTCTGACGGCATGTTGGGAGAAACTAAATCTTTTGAAAATGTATCACCTGTGAATTTATTAATAATACTTTCAAGTGAAATGTTCAATAATTTGGGCTTTTTAAAAGAATCTCTAATATCAAGGGAATATGACTGCAATTATTATAAAAATATTTGCATCCAAAAGTTTGTCAAAACTTTACTCAATTCATTTAATAGAGACTTACCGAATAAGTGTATAACAGCAAAGAGATGTGACAGGGAAAAGAAAGACATGCCTCAAAGAAAATGGTTTGGATATTGTGAAAAAAATTTGAACTATATAGAAAAGGCAGTCAAGATAAATTGGAACCCCTCTTCTAAGTTACGATTACCAAATTTACCAATTGAAAAACTGATTTTAGAAAACTCTATAGATGCCTCTAAATGTGTCATGAAATCTTATTTAAATGCACACAAGAGGAAACATATAATGCAATCGATTAAAAACTTAAGTTCTTATTCAAAAACCATTAAACACGAAATATGTAACACAACCATGAAAAATAAATCAATAAAAAATATGAGAAAATTTAGGAAGATTCTTACAAATGTACAAATAATCAGTATTAGAAAATATTTAGAGAAACCTTTAAATTTCATCCCAGCAATAAATAGTAGCATGTACGAGGTGACTTTTCAGCAAAAATTTGAAAATGGTGTATGGAATAATCGTTATAAAATTCCTTCAAAAATATCGGGAACTAAACGTTTAGGCCATTTAGTATGTAACGATATACTAAATACGGGACTCATACCAGAATCAAGCCATCACTTTAAAGTTTTTGAGTCAAAGATTCACTATTTTCTTAAAAATTATAATTATAATAAGAATCATTTTGAAATCTCTGACACAAACGTCATAGAAATTGGTATTTTTGAAAATAGTTGTTTAAAAGATGAGAATTTATTGTTAAATATAAACACGAAATCTATTCTTCCTGAAGAAAAGAAAGAAGAAAAAGATTTATCTTATACCGAAATGTCACAAGTTATGGCCGACATTCCTTCCAAAAAAAGCGATTCACCAAATTTAGAATTCAACAATAATCAAATAACATCAATGGATGACATAAATTTTAGTTTCTGCATGGAAACCTATTTTAATCTGAAACCGAATTTTTTGATAGAAGATCTCAACCTATCAGAGGAAAATGAAAAAATCCGTAAAAGTTTGATTCTTAATAAATCAAGCAGACTTTCATCTTCTCCAAATACAGAAGTTGTTGAATTAGCTCTGAATTCTACTGACATAAAGAAGAAAAATGCTGCATGCCAGACTGAAAACTTATGTGAAATGTATGAAACTTATTCTGATTTGAGTGATTTAATTTTAAATTTAAAGGCTTGTGATCCAAAAACAACCGTTGAAAAAGAAAATGGAAATGCAATAGGACATGTGAAGCCTGTTTCTTCTGAGTTCACTTCTTCGGAACATAATAATCGAGTATCACAACGAGGAGCTGAAACCATACAGCTTAAGGAAAAAAAATTATTTGTCTTAAAAAAACCATCTAACTTGACTCGCGAGTCAACAAGATTCAAAGAGATAGAATGTACAGAATTTTTGGAAAATGATTCCTTTGGTACAGTGCCTGAAGAAACAAACCTGTTTCAAATTATTACAGATGATGAAAGTCTTTACTTACATAAGAACGAAATTATTAACGCAGGTGAGCAAAATCTTTAATTCTTCGTTCTAAGAATACTTGATCAAGTATTTAATTTCTCATTTTTTTTTTTTTTTTTTTTTTTTTTTTTTTAAAGAAAGCGCATTTCGTGACAACATGTTTTTTTAGCTTTTTTTTAAGGGTTTTGCTTTTACATTTGCTTTTGTACTTTCATAGTTTTATATCATCAAACAAATTAACTGACTGTAAATTATGTTCCCATTTCGAAATGCAAGAAGGTATACAATTAAACAAAACAATTGAATGATATCAAAGTTTACATCGATTTTAAAATTGAAAGTAGAATTTAAAAAAATGGGCAACAAAAAAGTATTTCAAACTGTTTTACTGCTTTTTCAATTATATTTTCATTTTAATTCTTTCACTGTCAGCGAAATTTATAAATGCTTGATTTTACTCCAGCTTCCTACGAGATATCTTGTAAATAGCAGTGAATGGATTAAAAAAGTTATTTTTATTTTAGTAATTACCTTTAAAACTGTATGCAGATTATTCTATAACGATATTCACTAACGATAATACATTAGTAAAAAGAAAAATCAGGAGAGATTTAAATGTAAGATAATCTAATCAAAAATTAGAAGTCATACATTTCATACTGATACACAGAATTCCCTTTTTTTTTAGAGAACCATACACTCATTCAGATCATTCGTTGTCGCTCAAACTAGTACAACTATTTATGGAAGCTAGATATCTAAACGAGTTTCATTCAAAAATATTTATTTTGAGCTTTTTTATACAGTTTTTCCTATAAAACATGTTATCTTATTTTCATAATTTATGTTTGTACGTCATAAAGAAATTTTGTTGGAAAAAAAATAGCATCATCATTGATGAATTAAGCGCAATATATTAAATATTTTTCTCATAAGTTCATGATTTCTTTCCTTGTTGTAAGAAAAATAGTGTTAATTAATTATTTATTTAATCAAAACATATCGTACACCTAAGTGAATATAAAAAAGCGATGCATATTTATTGAAACAAAAATAAATTTCACAAATTTCTTAATTAAATAAAATTTTGAGCAAATCATTGAAACAGCTTTCTATTAATATCCAATACTCATTCATGTTATTTGAGGTCTACAAAAATAATTAATTTATTAACCAATTCTTAATTTTCTAATTTCCTTAAAAGCTATTTTTATTAATAGGTGGAAATGTTTCGAGTATGAAAGCTGTAAATAAAAATGGTACTCAAAGAAGTAAAGTTCGCATGGGACTTTCTCGCAAGCAAAAAGTTAAGCCTCTGCACCCCTACTTTAATTATAAGGAAGAAAAAGGTTGACCTTTTTGTTATTGGAAATACATAAAATGAAGCTGCAACGATCTTCCTAGTGGTAATTAAAATAAATTAAAACTGTTTCTTCTTCTCTTAAGCATTGGCGCTTATTGATACATATTATTAAAGTTGTTAATCTAAAATAAAGTAAAAGATGCAGCTAATATTCTGATTATTGGCTTCTTTAAGAAAAATACATGGAAATAAAATGATATAAAAACAAGTGTTCTATCAATAAAAAAATTTAAAACAAATTCAGTTCATTTCCTTTATTGCTATCATATTTTTTTCATACTTTGCTTTACATAAAATTTGTAAAATCTTGCAATTTTTTAAAAAATTCGATCTTGAAATGTAGGGATGGATTTCCACATTTTAGACCTTCCTGAAGCTAAAAGCATGAAATTCGGCATTAGACTATTGCAAAATTTGTAATCCAGAATCTTTCAAACTGAAGAATTTCCGGTCCGTAAGATGCATTTCAACTCGATAATTTAAGAACACATTGCTCGAATAGTGCGAAATTTGGCTTGGGTTTTGATACTTATTAAGATAGATCTGCATCAAAACTTGGATCCAATCGAATGAAGTAAAGAGGCTCAAAATACGTTTGATCTACTCTATACAATTATATACTATGTGTCGTGGTATAGCAATCAGGGAGCAAGAGAATTAAGATTCTAAGAATAGAAAACGTTATTGCTTTTATGCCTATTTCTGGTCTCATAAAGAAACGAAAAAAATTGGCTGGGCCTTATCAATCTAGACTAAAATGAAATAAGGGAAGAAAAAAAATATTTTACTCAGAATGTTATTTAATTTTGCTACACCATTGATAATACGAAACGCAAAATGTGTCATACTTTGTGAGTATATTATATAGCAAGAGCTTATGACTCAAAATTCCCAGTTTTGTAATTTGTATTTGAAGAGAATCTTCAGAATTTTAATCCCGATTATGCTTTGTACTCATAATTATAATTTAAGAGTACTTGGTTATCTTCCTAGCTTTACTATCAATATACTATATAATATCTGAGTATAGAAAAGATATATTGGTCAAGAATGTCTATCATATTTATTATTAATATTTATTATGGCAATGCAGATTCTATTCTTGAATTTATCTTATTTTAATTCGTAATTTTCGAATTTTTCTTTTTATTATTCCAATCTTATCCTCATTTTTTAAATTTTTATTAAATATAATGATTGCTTTTTATTTTATTGAATTATGCTTATTCTTTATGACACAAAAAAAAATTAAAGCAGCAATCATTTACGACTCAAAAATCTCCAATGATTGAAATTCAATCTTTAAATAAAGGCCATAAAACTCTATTAGCCAAACTAAATAACTAATGAAACATTTTCACTAATATACTGACAACAACAAGAAGTCAATTCAGCTGTTTCATTACATCGTTCGATTCCACTGAAACATTGTCTTTCACATTTTTCTCAAAATAAAACTGTTTTCAATCTACTTTATTGGAATTTTCGAAAGTTTCTCTGTTCCAAGCAGCTAAATCAATGCCTTTTAAAAGTGATTACCTTTCAGACATTGCAAGAAACTTTTAAAAAATAGAATCATTTGTTCCAAAAGTAAAGACAATTTCGTAAAAGAGACTTCATTGCATGTAATATTGGGAAAATAAAAGACGACTAACAACATTTTTTTTTTTTTTCAATTCTGACAAATTGTACCATTATTTTTTTTTCTTCAGCGACGCCTATTCTGTTCAGAAAATTGAATTTCTTATTTATCTGAGTTTAAAAGTATTCGACACTCGTTTCTTTTCTTATTATTTGTCACACTGTGATGTGAGTGACTGGAGTGCTTTTTTTCACTTTAAAGTTCTTCAATATATCAATGTTTGATTTTCAAAAGAATAATTCATATATAAGTGTTTATTTCAATTACAATTTTGATTTGAGGAAATTTGTTTTTTCAAAAGGTAAAAAAATTAATACAATTTTCCAGGTGTTAGATATTTGGCATAGGCATCGTATGTTACATGTAAACATGTTTTTTAACCCTGCTGGGTTTGAAAAAAATGTTCCGTTTCTTTCCGATATTGTAAATAGTTGATATTAAAAATAAAATTAATTTTAGAAAAATTATTGCAAATATTAACAAAATCATTTGAGCGATTCTAGTATATATCTGCATTTCGAGTGTTCTAAGATTCGATTAAAATGACAATTAACAATACGATGAGCTAGAAGAATGAAATTCATGACATGATCTTTGCATCAAAATGACAATATTAATTGATTACTCCGACTCCATCCCCCATTGGCATACGGATAAAACTGAATGACCAGACCACCGGGAGAGCAACGCTGGCGGGAACTGTGGTCGAGTTCGAAGGGCCATCCCCTGCTACGGCATACCCTTTCCCTAGTGAAGTACGTCACATCATAGTTGGAAGATAGCCAACCCCTCCTCTTTCTGTACCCGCTAGGCGGCAAGAACCAACCATCATACCGGAAAATTCTCATCCCAATTTTTGAAGTACCCCTTCCTTATGGGAGATACCAAAATAGTGTAGATATCTATCAAATTGTAGATGAACTTTGCAAAAGGGAATTGTATCTGACCTTTTCTGAATATTTTAACACAATGACAACAAAAGTAAATAGTTATATATAAATGAAATTTGGTATATAGTTTTATGAATAGAATTGTAGATGTAATCATTGCATGATTACCTCCACCTGCCAAAGCAAAATTAATGGTAGTTGAATGATCTTCAAAGCAGCAAGGAAATGGGAACTAAAGTTGTCCGAAGCGATTCCTCACGAGGAAGACACGCTTCGTCATTGGAGTGGAGATTCCTCCAACATTTTTTGTATCCACTAAAGAAGCAAAAATTAATTATTGAACCTTAATTGTCTCATCCTTATATTTGAGGATTTCTGGGGGGTTTGCATATTAGTTCCCAGCCCTTCCTAAGGTGAGGCCAGCTGGGAAAAGATGAACTGCCGCAAACAAGCCATCTAATAGAAAAGCACACACACAAAAAATGGTTGACTATCAAAGAGCAAATATAAGGACTAGCAGCAGGGTGCTTTATACTTAGGTACTTCGTAGTTATAATAAGTCATAACGTTTGTTTACTTTTAACTCGAACGTAACTAAGTCATGAAATTCATTCTTAAGCAATGTGGTAAAACGGATATAACGAAAACATTAAAAGACGTTAACATTTAAACATAAAATCGGAATTCATATTTTTGAATTATGGAACTGCGTTATATATAAACGGTCCTTTCATTCAATACATGCTAATAAAATCGAGCATTTTATTTAATTTGAGTTATAAATGTCTTAAGAGAAAGGTTTCATAAATGTTGGTTCCCGACATAAATTGGAATTCTAAAAATATTTCTTAGGGAGTGGCAAAATATTGGTCACTTGTTTCATCAATCAAATTATTTGGGCCTCGGTAGCCTGTTTGCACTCTGGGTTTCAGAACCAGATTCCACTGAAGTAGTAGAAGCTTAATATACGTTAAATTCATCATGAGTCAAACATCCTCCAGTTGACGTGGGGTGAATGCTTGGAATGATGGATGTTAGCTAAGGTTGTATTCTAGTTATCTGCCTGCAGTTCAAAATCATCTAAAGCTATAGCATCTGCTTATAGCTTTAAAATAAGGAACGGATTTGATGAAATAAAATAAATTTAGAAACCAGACATTCAATATTCAAAAATACTGCTAAATGTTGTGTGGTATCAATATTTCACTTGAGTTTTCCAAATGGATACAATGAATTACATTGCATGTTTCATTAATTATTTCTTTATTTTGCCTTCATATTTTGGATATTATATAAATCAAATCACAAGAAAATGGTGCCGGCGTCCTGGCACAGGGGTAGCGTGTCTTCCCCGTGATCTGGGAGTCCCGGTTCGGGCATGGTTGTTACTCTGTGTTCTGTCTGAGAGGCGTGTGAATGTGCCCCCCCTGTAAAAAGGGGTTGTGCAAGCGAATGTGTGTGTCATCTTCATTTGAGCTACAAGTCAGACTTCTGCCATCTGGGTGCTCAGGGGTCTTTACCCTCAGAAGCTACTGCACCCCCTTTCCGTGGAAACACGGACACGACAAAAAAAAACAAGAAAATGGTGGACGAGAATATTTTGATTAAAAGGGGTCTCAAGTTGTAAATTTTTTATCTACCTTTGTCTGATATTGCACAGAAAGACATCCTTTAATTGATCTTAATTTCATTTTTTTAAATTACAAGCTGGCTGTTTTTATTAAGACAGCTGTTTTATCAATATTTTGGATGAAATCGAGAATTTCGATTCTTTTTTATTTATTTTTGAAACATTACACGCACTTTTAAATTGACGTAATTCTCTATGTAAAAGATCTGTCTACTTTTGTTCCACATCAAACTTGTTGTTTAGTAAGGTACTAATTTTTGTTATATTTTTGTATTATAGCTTGCTATTAATTTTAGTATAGTTTTTAATTTAATAAATCCACAAGAGTAGTCTGTTGCAAACTTTCAATAAAATATTTGTCCTACTTCCGCCTCTGTTTAACATTGGGGAAGGCTGCGAATACCTTGCTAGGCATTGGTGAGCAATAGTCACGAAGTATAAATCTTTTTTGAGAATCTGGCATTTTTTCTGAATCTATCATACAAATAGCTACTTTTGACGTCTTTTTTACCCCCAACAGTAACCAAATTTTGACCAGGAATTACAAGTGTATTTACAAGACTACGTACTGAATTTCATGGATTTAATGTAATTTCGTTTTTGAATTCTTATCGGCAGTGGCGGTTTTTGGAAAGATGAGATCGCAGGTGCTGATATATTTGAGGCCCCTGCATTGTAAATTCAATTGCTGACAAAAAAATTAGCTAGATAAACTTACTACAGTTTTAACTTTATCTTAATATTTGTTTTTTAATATCTTAAGGTATTGAAAGGCAATTCATAATGCATTTATAGCTTTAATTTTTTTCATTTCTACATATATCATGCCTTTTATTGACCCATTTTATATACTGAGTCACTTTTTTATTATTTCTAGACTAATTTATTATATACATATAATTTAAAGCAACAGTCATTGATCTTTAGCGATTTTCATTCTTCATGATTTCAAGGAAATAGTTCCGATTTTTATATCAAGTTTATATATCCAAACACTGGTAAATATGCTATAGTGTGCGGATATGAAAGAGAGGCGATACGAAAGTATTCTAAGCTCAAAGTTTATGAAAAGAATTTGCCGAAGCAGTATTTTGATTGAGCAAGAATTTTTATTTAACACTTTATTTTTTCATTAACACTTTTATTGATGAATTAACTTTTTTTCTTTAAAGAAAAAGTAGAAATTCTGTCAATCAGATTAAAGAAGAGAATTGAACAATTAAATTTATCTTTGGCTTAGAATTATCACACATGCATTTGGCTTAGAACTACCATCGTCCAAGTAGATTTTGAAGCCCCTCTACTGTCCTACCGTCACGAGAAAAACCTTGAACACGGTTGCCGTAAGTAGACGATTCTAAGTGAGGAGGGAAGTAGGCATTAAAAACAGACCACAACATTTGGCTAACTAAAAGCTCTTCATTAGAGGAAAAATTCATTTCGCTTATGCTAATGCCGATGATGTCCGGTTCCGAACCGGTTCGTTTGGCTCCAAAACAAATACTGCCCTTTCCTTCACCCCCTAAAATTTAATAGAATGTTACGTTTCCAAGCCAACTGACCCTTGCTTTTAGGGTTACTAGGGTTTTTCTCGTGACGGTAGGTCAGTATACCTAGAGAGACGAGGCCGCCACCGCCTGTGAGGAAATTCACCTCTGCTTATCGGTTGAAAAACAATGTGATAGACAGATTTGGCTGTTTTATGTTTCAATCCAAGTTTTAAACGAATATTATCCTCTGAAATTTCAATTTAGAACATTTATCAACTAATCACATCAAAGCTATATAAACCTTTTCTTACGTTACAATATTTCTTCCTATAATATCAAACTGCTATTAAAAATAAACCAGCCGACGTTTTCGTCCAGTTCATTTATACCTAATTTCAACACATAAGATTACTCCCAAGGCCTCTTCATTTCTCACCAAAAGCAAGACACAAGGAGTGTACCGAAATAACATATCGCTCCCTCGCATCTAATCCCAGTTTAATGACATACTCCATTCATAAAAATATTCCGTCTTTTATCGTGCGCCCCAAAGCGGGCACGGAGCGAAAAAGCAGCGCGATAATCTTCGGAAACGTTTCCTAGAAAGGAACTGCCCCACCGATGTGTGAAATCGGATATTACGTAGGCAGTCGCGTCTGCTGGTAGATGCGTTTCATAAAGCCCCTTCGGACAGTTCGTCTTTGAGTCGGGTTGCCTGCTTTGGCAGCTTTATCTCGTGGCTTATGCAACGATGGAAGCTGATGCAGTAACAAATAAAAGAAATAAAAAAAAGTTTTCGGAAGAATTGTTGCGAAAATTGTGATGGCGTCTGGATATTTCTTGGTTGCCTTTTATGTTTCTGATTTATCTGTTGACGTCTCTATAATGGTGACTGTAACTCAGTGTACAATTCTTTTTCTCGAGAAACCTTAGTTATTTTTTTGAATTCAAATATTCAAAACTCAATTCAAATTTTGAAATTGGAAAAAAAAATTTAATGTTTAGTCCGCTATTTGACCAAAATATGATACAAGCTACTATTGATAATTTAGGCTTATATGAAAATTAAAAGTACAGGCGAATTTTGATAATATGAGGTGCATAAATATTTCGAGGCCTCTCCCTTTCACTAATGTTGCCGATTAGGTGTTTGCTTACCATTACGTTCTATGATAAAAAAATTTATCCCAATTTTAAAAGTTTTAATTTAGGCTTGTTATAGGAAAATTAAAAGCAGTAGTGAATTATGATAATATGAGGTACAAAATGGTTCATATGCTTCTTATTCTACCTAATATCGTCAATGCATGATTTACTTACCATTGCCTATATAATTAATAATTTGTATTAATTATAACATGTCATAGGAAAGTTAAAAGTGGTAGTGAATTATGATAATTTGAGGCTATGAGTAAAAAATAATTCGAGGGCCTCTCTTCCTATACATTGTCGTTTCGGCTTTTGCTTATCATTACACTGAATAATTAAATGTTGCTGAATAATTGTGATTGCTGGATAATTTTTATTCACTAATTTTGCATTTTTGAATAATTTTTATCCTATTTTTAAATTTTTTTTTAATTTATGGTCGCTATAAGAAAATTAAAAACAGTTGTGATTTTCTTTGATATGAGGCTACAAGGGCAAAACTGTTTAGAGACATTCCCCTCTACTTAATGTAGTCAAATCGGTTTTTGTTCACCATTAGGCTGCATGTTGAATAATTTTTATTCACAACTATCTTAAAGATGAATAATTTTTATTCTGTATTTTTTTTAATTTTAATTTATGCTTATTGTAGGAAAATTAAAAGCAATAGTGAATTTTGATAATATGAGGCTACAGGTGCAAAATTGTATAAAGTCTTCTCCACCCAGCTAATGTCATCAATTCGACATTTGTGTACCATTACGCTGTATGGTGAATAATTTTTATTCTCAAATTTTTATTCTATTTTTTAAATATTATTTTAGGCTTATTATAAGAAAATTAAAAGCAGTAGTGAATTTTGATAATATAAGGCAACAAGTGCAGAATTGTTTTGAGTCCTCTCTTCCAACCTCATGTAGACAATTCGATTTTTGTTTACCATTACACTACATGATGAATAATTTTTGTTCTCAAACTTCTTATCGTTGCATAAGTTTTATTCTATTTTTTAAGTTTTAATTTAGGCTTGTTATAAGAAAATTAAACTTGTTGTGAATTTTGATATTATGAGGCTACGAGTGCAAAATTGTTTAGAGGCCCCTTTCTACAACCTAATATTTTCAATTCGTCATTTACTTAATATTACTCTGTATGTTGAATACTTTTTGATTCTATTTTTTTTTAAATTTTAACTTAGACTCATTATAAAGACTTATTAGACTTATTATAAAGTATTAGCAGTAGTGAATTTTGCAAGTACAAAAATGTTTAGAGGCTCCTTTCCCCTAATGTCGTCAATTTGGCTTTTGTTTACCATTACGCTGTACGTTGAATAATTTTTATTCGCACCCCACAAGGTTTTGAGGCACGAAGCCAGAATTTCCTGCAACGGTGCGAAATACCTCCAAGGTTAGAAAGACTATCCAAAGACTGAAGGAAAACGGCTTCTGGCACATAAATTTCCTCATCTTACTTGCTTTTGAAAAAAAGGAATAAAAAATTTGCTGATATTTTATCAACATGGTATTTTCGTAAACTTCCGTGGATTTGTATTCCTTCTTTATCTGTTACTATATTAGCTTAGTAATCAACAGAGCAACCAAAATATTTTTAATATTTATTCACGAGAATCTTGAATGATATTATTCTGTGGTTTCTCATTAAATTGATGTACAAATGCTCTTATTTATTTTACGATCTTTAAAAAGTGAATGCATTAATGATGCTAAAATATCATTAACTTTAAAGCGTGTGAAAGGAGAAACTATCAAACTGAATAAATTCTGGGAGAAAATATTTAATAGACCAAGTAAACATTTAAAATTAAATGTTTCGAATATTCTGCTATTTATTTCACTTCTCACATGATGAAAATCTTATAACAATTTGTAAACCAATTAGAACAATGTTTAGCATTTAAATGAAACGAATGAACATCGTGCCATTGGTTCAATATGTGAATACGTGCGCCAAAATTAATTCTTTAGGGGCTTCTTTCAATTAGATAAAATAACCATAGAATATGAAGTTTGACAGAATTAAATGTGCTTTATTTTATCAGATATACTTATCAAATAATAACATTTGTTACTGAAATAAATATTATTTCATTCTATTAAATTTTGAAATGCAAATTAGAATTAGCTTTTTAACTAGTTTTTTTTATCATTTTAATTCATAACTTTGTCATATGAATCAATAAATAAGACAATTTGATGTACAGAAATAATTTAATCCCAAATATTGCATCTATTTGATAGCATTGAAATGAATAACTGACTTCATGATTTTTAAAAACTCAAGCTAATTTCAGATCTTATAATTCAAAAGAAGAAATTTTCAGGATAATTCACAAACAGTAGCACATAGTTTCAAGTAGAATCAAAATAATTGTCTTATTTTAAAATTTAATTGTGTGAAGGTAGTTCTGTATGTAATTGGAGAACAATGTATTCAAGTTTTAAATACAAGCATGATACTATGTGCCACACAACAAGTCAGAACTGAAAATTTTCAAACCTTTGCTAACTAGTCTTTGTTGATGAAGTGCGTAGTGCTAAAATAAATCTATGAAATTGCTTAGGATATGGGTGTTTAAATCAGTGATGATCTTTGGACTCGGACCTAGGACTCAATAACTCGATTAAATATCTAAATTGATTATAAAGAGAGTTGAGTTTATGATATCATTCGATTAACTAAGCATTTTATTTCCAAAGAAAGCAAATTTCCACAAAAACGTCGTATTTCAGAAATAATTAAAAACGAAGAATTAACATAAAAATGTTTTCTAGATCGTTATTAAATGGTATTCCTTATTTTTCATGTACTATGTTTATCAACTGTAACAATTGCATTAAGTAAATGTTATTATAACAGCGGAACAAAAGGCTTATCAGAAATTTCTTTTTTTTCCCATATTGTAAGGAACAGTGACAGATTTCTGTCTAGGCAGACTAGGCAGTTGACTAGGGTCGTTGGGCTGAGAGAGAATAACAAGCAAGTTTATAAATTAATCGATTAATTCCCTATTTATTAAATAAAAAAATCTGTAAAAAAGACAAATTCAATGAATGATGAGATATTTTGATAATATTAACATTTTATCAAGTACAAGTGGTCAAGTTCCTATATGTTTCATCCCATTCACTTAATCATCATTATTTTTATAAAATCTATAATTCTATTTCAGTGATATTGTTGTAAACATAGGTGTCAGATAGACCGATTCTTTAAAAAATTAATAAAAATAAACAAAATTTTGTAAAAATTAAAAAAAAAACACTCTAACATAAAATAAACAATTGATATTGAAAGTGAGATCGATCGTATTTAAAGAGGGGCATACACTATCTAGGGCCACAAAATATCTAAATCCGCCAGTGGAAAGGAGCAAAAATTAATTTTCTGGTAAATATGCAATTCTTTTTGCTTATAAATTTGTGTATTTTTGTGCTAATAATTTTTAAATTTTTTTAAAAAATATGTTTTTTGTTGTTTTAGAATTGTGAAACTGACTAATCATAAGAAAATGCAAATAAAAATAAATTTACTATGATTCTTTTTCCGTTTTCATGCAATAACATTTTTGTTTCCGACTCCTCAAAACTAGGGTTATTTCATTCATTCAGTGGGAGGTACAAGAAATAGAACTGTAACTCTCACGAAATTGGCGATCGATGCTACGAGACGATTTTTTTTTCTTATCTTCTTTCTTTCTAATGTCCAATGGCAACCCTATTTCTAAGAAACCGACTGTTCTGCAGTCTGGATTCATCCAGCATTTTCAATCTCCGTACAGAAAAAAGAAAGAAAGAATTGAAAAAGAAAAGTATCAAATGATTTCATCTCAAGTACGAGTGCCAAGAGTTTTCTTTAAAAAGCAGCGGAACGTGCTGTAAAACGTCTCCTGATCAAATATAGATTCATTCATTTTAGATACAACTAACTCTCGGCTCTTCGCTCCGGGTTATATCAATTTCTCGATCTCTTCTGGCATCTTCTGATACAGTTTCTTTGTACGCGAATACTTTTGTGAATAGCATTCTTTCTCTGTGAAAGAATCATCCATTGTTGTTGATTCACAATCTTCTATAATAAACAAGCCAATATTTTTTTGATATTTTGATAAAATACTGGAAAGATAGCAGTATAACAATTGGAGGCGATTGGATCTTTAATTTGCTAGTCTTGAAACGAAACATATTTTTTATATGAACAAATACATTACATTTTGCTCTAGATTGTCAATAAAGCGATATAATTTGTTAAATTATATCGCTTCAGTTAAGTTCTGGCGATGTAAAAATAATTATTTATTGGCGACAATCACTAATTCTGTCCATTATTTAAATTAAATACAATTATATTGGTAAATTATGACATCTATTGGTAAACATGCGATGTATCTCTATAAACGACAATGGTTCTGGGTATTGCTAATTTACCATTATTTTATTGTTATCACTTTGAAAGTTTTCCATTTAGTATTGTTGTGCTATTTATTGTATAAAGATCTCAGTCATTCGACGCTTCAAATTGGATTTCAAACATTCATTGCTTTTTTCCCCATTTTATTTGAAGAAATCTGCTGCTGAAGTCCATCAGTCACTTTTAGAAACTTATGATGATGATGCTCCTTCAAATCCCAATTGTCGGATTGAAGAGTGATGATTTCGATGTTAATAACAAAGAACAGCCAGGAGAACAACAACAAAAAAAAAATCGAAGGCAATCAATTATAAGACTTATTAGATGGAAAAGTCGTAAAAATGATGAAAAATATTCTGATTGTTTTATAATGTACCAATTTTTCTCAATAAACGCCATTTTGAAATGAAAGAATTATCGAAATTCATGCAAGCATCTAATACATATTTAATTTAACTGAGAAAACCAAAGAATCAATCCCATAACTTCAACCACTAGTCATGGTTTCTAAATGTATCATTAATGGCTGCTTTGCCCTATAACTTACTTACGGAAGAAATCTCAAGATCACGTTTTTACCTTAAGGGAAAAAAACGGAGCTCCTCTCTCCACTAATAATTGCTTCAATTTTTAGTTCTTATGAAATCATGTCAACTCATTAGTTAAGAAAAGTCATCCACCCAACTTCGAGAAATACGGCTTAATAAAATCTGGACAGAGCCCCCAACCTCAAAAACTGGTCCGATTGTACCAATTTGTGACCAAAGAATCAGTCCCTTAGCTTCAACTATTGTTCAAGACCTTTAGATGTATCACTACCTCACAACTTCCCTTATTTATGAAAAAAATCTCAAGAGCACATTTTTGCCGTCCATTCTATATTGGAAAAAAGAAATGGAACTCCTTTCCTCTCTCAGCATTGCGTCTATTTCGCGTATTTTTTATTTCTATTGAGGTAAGCCATCAAAGGTCCACAATTTTGGGAAGTTACGCAAAATGAAGCCTTGGCACAATCTTCAGATTCCAAAGTTGGTTCAATTATATTTGTCAATAGGTTTATGTTGTTGTCACTTTACAAGCCCGGTGAGAGAAATCTGTCAGCGATTTAAGCCGAAATTAGCGTTCTTTATTTTTTCAGTAGTTCCAACTAAGGTCAAGAGTAAGACTTAGCTACTTCATGCTTCACATTCGCTTGCACAACCCCTTTTTACAGAAGGGGGCACATCCACATTACTCACAGAATAACAACCATGCCCGAATCGGGATTCGAATCAGGGAGCCCAGACAACGGGAAAGATACACTACCCGTATTCGAGGACGCTGGCTTGATATATTTATTCATCGTATGTGTGTGCATAATTAACCAATCCAAATATATATTTATTGATCAAATATTATAAGATACAGAACTTCCTTTTGGTGTAATTAATTAATTCCCTGTTTGTATTAAATTAATTCTATAATACGATAAGCAGACAGCTGGGCAGCTAGTCAGTTTATTGTTTCTTGCTTTCTTTCGACGACATAATTGAGCTCTAGCTTAAGGAAAGAAAGAAAAAAATTCAGGAATGTGCGGGTGCAGCTAATTTCAAGGAATGATGCATTCCGTTTAATTTCTTCCGAGAAAGTGTTGACGTAGCCTTGACTCGGTTTTAGCTTTGATCAAATCAAAACATGTATTTCGGTAAATTCAAACACGTATATTTAGATCTTAATTTTCTTTAAATTAATATATCAGGAATTCGGAAACTTATTGACTGTAAAATACTGAAAATATACCGAGTATATAAATAGGAACTCCCAGCTCTTATTACTTAAATCAATTTAAAAATATTCGAAAAATTTACTCTAAAATTTTTTAGCCTGGTACAGTTTTAGGTTTTATTCACTTATCTTAATCCTATTTATTTTATATTTATTTTATTATTATTAAACATACAATTATCAAATAATTACAATTATTAATACGATCTTTAATCATTGTAATTTTTTAATAACGATAACACGCTGCAAAAAAATAAATGCATGCACACGTAGGGTTTTTTTTTGCATTTTTGCAATGTGAATGAGTATAATTTCAGTAATCAAAATACTAAAAAACATTTTTGTACTATGCACATATTTTTCAAAATTAACTGTTCATAGAGAAAAAAAAATCCCTACGTAAATTTAGAGTTTTATCTATTTGTTTTTGGATTTTAAAGCAATGTAAAAATGCTTTTGAACAATAAAAAACTGCTAAAGATTTTTTTTTTTAAATTTTCTTAAAATTTTGAATAACCTTTTCTGAAGGGAAGAGTAACTAAGAAGTAACTACAAGACGAATTTTATTAGATCCAACAATCTAGAATTTCATAACGTTTTTAATCTTTCTAGTTAGAGTTTATAACGATTTTTCTAAAAACGCATGCTTCGATATGAAATATAGTTATAATATGTCATCTTATAAATATTATCTCATGAAAAGCCATTACCTCTTATAAATATTTACAAAATGAGAAACGCTTATTTAAAAAGGGAGAAATGTTTACATAATGTATGAGATTTAGATATGTAAAAATATATGAGAAACATATATATACATGTTACCTCAAAAAACATTGAATGAATTCTATTATGTTAAAATTATGCAGCGTATAATTTAGTTTCATATTTCTATTATATTATAAAAGAAGATTTAAAGATGAAGATACAATTTTTTTTAAATTCAAATCTCACAGATACATAATCGAGACGAGCACGTTCGATCTAAAATCAAAATTTAAAATCATAGTTTATTAAGATTTCTTAAAATCATAGTTTATTAAGATTTTGTGATTCCCACCCTTGATATATATTCTTCAACAATATCCCATTTTTCACAATAAATGGCAAAAATTCAAACAAATAAACACAAAAAAGTTCCATGGCTGGAAATTTGGAATCTACAAAAATGATAAGATTGTACAAACAAGTTATGTGTGTTGCGAATTCGTTGGAACGGAAATTGCTGGCAACATTCAACAGGAAAAGTCTTATTTATCTTTTTCCTAAAATGAAGTAAAGATTCTTTTCTGATAAACAAGCCGAACTGCAAAAGCATTTAGAAAAATGAAATTCTCAGCTTTTTTTTTGTATTTGTTTTGTTTCCTCTGAAAATAGCACTTGAGCCAAGAATGGAGGCTGTTGTGAAATTGGCAAACATTACGCTAAGTGCAAACGATTCATGTTGAAATCAGTACAGTAATTATTTTCGAGGTTTTAGATTTCTGGAATTCAAAGCATTACTTAACAGAATAAGTTTTTTAAATAATTGTTTTTCTGCTTAGTTTAGAAAATTATGTACTGGGAAATTAACTTTGAAACATATAGTTTACTTATAAGGAATATTGCATCATAATGGTATTGAATTTTATGGCACTAAGCAAAAATCTATTACGATATTAACTTTCTGCATTTCCAGAGACATTTTTGTAAAACTTTACTAGTCATGGTATTAGTTCTCTGGAGAATGAAAAGAGGTCGCGGTGGCCTGGCGCTCGATTTCAGAACCGAACGGTTTCAGGTTCGAGATCCGATTCTACCGAAGAATCGCCATGTAAGAGTGTCTGCTGCACGTTAAATCTGTCCGGGCTAAACGTCCTCCAACTGGTATGGTGTGGAGAGGGAAGTACCAGCTCAGGTGTCGTTCTCGTCATCTGACCGTAGTTCAAACTTACGAGATTCGCCCTGAAATAGCCCGAGAGTTTCCTTAAAATGGGAAGTTAATGTAACTAAAACTAAAACTGGAGAAGGGAAATTTCAGTGCGAGTTCGTAGCTAAGTCATTCAGCTAAAAAAGGACTAATTTTAGTGGAGAAAGCTGAAATTTTCATTTCTCCATAATTCCTTTAGAATTTAATTCAGAAAAAAGTAATTCAAATTAGGAAAATTGTGACTTTATCAGAGCAATAATTTCTGTTAAAAATATTCCTATAGTTGTAGTAGCATTGGAATTTGGAAATTAAATATGTTGAATCACTAGCATAGATGGCGTTTTAATTTATTTAAGTGATACCTTGCTGGGGAGTTTTGTAAAAAAATGTTTAAGAGCGCTGTATAAAATATCTCGAAGTAATATAATAATGAAAATAAAAGAACTTTACATTTCAATAACGCAAAAATGTTAATAGTAATTACCTAAACTACATATTAGAAAATAATGGATGTACTTTTCCCCTTTTTCCTATATGAAATGTAGAGAAAATATTGTAGTCAACAATAACAACAAAAATTCTTATTGAAAAATTTCCCGAATTTCCATATTTGGGACGTCATTGAGGTAAAAAAACGCATTTTTGAGCATTAGGTCTAACTGTCTAAAATAAATGTTTTGAAATAGCCGGCTGAAATTTGGTATACGGACTTTACTCGATTTTTTTTAGATTTCTATCAACTTTTAAACCAAATTCACTCAGAGGTAGTTGATCTGTTTAGCTGTTCGAATACAAGTATACTCGATAACTACAAAACATCTCTTATTTTGGCAGCGCCAACTAGGGCCGAGAGTACTACTTAGTCACTCATTTGCTCACAAACCCCCTTTTTACAGGAGGGCACATTCACAGACCTCACAGATATAACACCGGAAGAACAACTATACCCGTACTGGGACTCACCCAAGACGCTCAGATCAAGGGGAAGACTAGGAACCCCTATGTCAGGAGGCCGGCTATAAAAGAAAAATGGATGAATTATCTTTGTCAGCAACTGTAATTTTGTAACAAATTTTAGTTTCAATCGATCGAAAAAAGGCTTCCAATATGTATACATGCGCAATAAAGTCAGTAAAAATGTTGTATTCATGCCAAAGATACATATTTTCTAACAATTGTTCGTCAATATCCCGCTAGGTATCGGGGCCTTAATACAGTCCCACAATTTTATGTGTGATGATAGGTATAAGACCTTTATGCCAGAAAATTTAGGTGTGAATATTTCCACTGGTTTGGATGAGGGACATTTGATAAAAGAAGACTAATGTACATAAAATCTAATAAATTCTGTTAGGATCTACCTGAAAGCGAAAGAAGAATAATAGTTGATCGGGGGAGGGGGGATGAAGACAGCAAAGGTGAAAAGAGAAAGTGAGACCTGCATCAATCTCACTTTCGCTCTCTTGATCTTTTGCTGGTTGACCTCTTAATTTGATGCAATGCTCACTAAAATGAAAAGTATCATGTAATTGGTCGGGAGTCAAACCCGATCTGCTTTCAAAACACAGTTCCATTGAATTGATGGGATCGATTATATTACTGTGAAATAATTGAGTGTTGAGGGAATTTCGATGCTCTCTTGAGCTGTTCTTCATGAAACTCCAACCAAAATATAATTTTTTAATAATCCATTTTCTTCCTTCTTCCTTTGCTTTTATTTATTCATTTTTCCATTTTCGTTGTTCGTTTCGTTCGAGTTATTAGAGTGGAAAAAATAGCAAACGTAGAATAATAAAACTAAAAATATATAAATAAAAACCAAAATAACAAAGACATTTGAAAAGATTCAAGAGGTGCTGAAGCTTCTCTGGCTTAACAACCACCATCAAATGTGGTGATGGTCCTTAGAATTTCAAGACCTTCCTGCTTTGTACTGTGGCAACGATAGCCTTTCAGTCTGCTTGGGCAGGACTGGAGTTACTATTTTGTAATATTCTTAAATCTCCAATTAGATATATCTTTTTTCTTTGAATTTACAGACATAATTTATTCATATAAAATTATCAAGAAATTGTTCTTAAAAAACGTTTGAAAAACATATTTTTAACATATAAATTCTATTCCTTTCATAAGTAAGATAATTAAAGACGATCCCATTTAAAATCATAAGTAAATATTTCGATGTAACTGATGTGTTATTTCTATGCACTACAGACTGAAATAATAGAGTAAATTATATTCAAACTTCAATGAAACTTCAAAGAAATGTAAAAACAAACACAAAAAAAGTGATTGGATTGATTCCTTATTTATTACCTAGTTTTGAGGCTACGATAAAGTTCTTATCAAAAATAAAACCACAGAAAAACACTCATTTGGAAAATTTCGGAAGGCACTGCACTAATGGAGCAACTAATTCATGCTTGACTCACTTTGGGCAATTCCAGTGATTTCATTTTTAATGGATGTTTTCATTAGGGATAACCCAAACTTACATTTTCTGCTATAATTCAATGTATATTGTTAGGGAAATTTCACTTACTTAATGTCTCATTCATAAAATGTACATTTACTAGTGCATAAATTATCAACCATTTCA
This sequence comes from Argiope trifasciata, assembly GCA_026543055.1. Classification (NCBI taxonomy): domain Eukaryota; kingdom Metazoa; phylum Arthropoda; class Arachnida; order Araneae; family Araneidae; genus Argiope; species Argiope trifasciata. The sequence goes on from JAPMOQ010046685.1 coordinate 815,387, forward strand.
TTGACATTTTTGAAAATTGCATATATCCAGTAGTTAGTAAATTAAATAAAAAATCTGAACCTGTTAATTTTCTTTAAGGGGTCAAGTTTATTTTTTAAAGGACAATATTTTGTTGACTGTAAATTTAACTTTCGGAAATGACAATTAATGTTATTTTCAGCTCTCTCTCTCTCTCTCTCAAAAAAAAGAGTAGTTAACATAATGTGACATAAAACTCTGAAACGAATAATTCTTGTATAAATAAATTTATTACTTGTATCTCGGAAATGACTAAAGATTTGGATCAAATTCTATTTTTAGATAATACTTTGCTTTTTAAGTTTATATATATATAGGTGTTTTTCTTGCAAAAAAGGCACTTTAAGCACAATTTTTTTATAATTAACTATTAGCATAAATATACTCAACTTCGATGCTGAAGTGTAGGCTGTACGTTCTAGTGGTCAGAATATCATAAAAGATGCTTGTGTTACGGATCTTCGGTTCGAGTCGTGCTTTTTTCATTATTTTTTTATTTATGCAGTCACATTTAATATTTTTTCAGTTTTCAGTTTATGTATATAGATGTCTTTCCAGAAAAAAAGGCAAAAACCATTTTTTATAACTAACCATTAGGGTCTTTTTTAAAAATTAACCTGTTCTCATATTGGCAGTTTCATATAGCGCCATCTTGGACTCGATTTCGCCATGGTAAAAACTGACTGTAATTTCAAAAAATATAAGTAATGATAGAAAAAATTCAAAAAGTATACTGTAATATAGCAAATTACTTCAAATAACATGTTAAACTAAGTGCATGCAGGATTTTTTTAAATGGCCAGTATATATATAGATAAGATTGAAAAAATACTCATAAGTAATCAGTATGCAAAATTTTATTAATATTAATGAATAAAATTAGTAATAATAATTTATTAATCATTAGAATCAGTGTTTATTTTTTATTCATTTATTATAAAATCATGTTTTTTTTTTTCCCGGAGAAAATACACCCCCGCTTATCAGGTTAGTTGTCTTCTTTTGTAATTAAATAAGAAAGACGGGGCTTCTATTAATTCTTGTATTAAGGATTTTTTTTTTAAACCTAAAAACTGTGAACTTTGAATCTTAATTTTGGGGGTATCTTTTCATATCTGTGTAATCATTTATCATTGAAAAATAAAATCAATTCAAGATAATTTTCTTAAAAACCAGGCCTTCGATTTACTTTAAGGTTTTGTTTATGTTTCTTGCATTTAATCTGGGCATTAATGTGAACAATTTATATCTTTTACTTTTTTTCTCATAAATTTATGAAACATGCTGTGAAGTATATAAACATATATAAATTGAGTTTTAATATAAAAACTTTGTCTACTGGTATTGGTGGGCAAAGAAATGAACTCATAGAACTCCGACCTATCCGATTTTTTTGTTATTCGGCCGGCCCTTCTGACAAATTAATTCGGATTTTCGGGACTGTACTTTTTTAAATATATATTTAAAAAATTAAAGGCGATTCCTTCTTAGGTCAACAATTTTTTTTATTATTTTAGTTACTTTTTATTAGATAATTACAATTCATATAAATATGTATGTACATATGATAGAATCTCAATATTAAATAGCAAAATTGAAAGCGAATTTCCTTGCAATTTTGCATTTTCCATTCTATAAATGGTGTTGGATAATTATTTTTTGTTGTTACTGTTTATTAAACCGGTTACTGTTAACCGGTTTAAAAAAACTGGTTTTAAAAAAAGAGTAAATTTGCCACACCCACCCACCCACCCACCCACACCCACACACCCACACACACACACACACACACACACACACACACACACACACACACACACACACACGTGTGTATGTATGTGTATGCTCTCTATGCTCTTTCTTTCTTCGTTTCTAATTTATGAAGCTGATGGTGGCCTATATTTTCTCATTGTAAGAACTGAACTCGCAATTCTTCACCTTCACTTGAAAAATACTGAAATTCTTTTTTATCGCTTGAGCTACTGCCTATTGATTTCAATTTGCATTACAGATTGCTAAAACTTCATTTAAAGCATTAGAAATCAATTAAATTTAATTAATCAATAAATTAATATTTGAAAATACTGTAATAACATCAAGCGTCATCCGCTAAAAGTTTTAAAAAAATGTATTTGAACTTGAATCGATGAATAAAAAGTATTTTATCAACGATTGAAAATTCGATCAATATTTATATATAAGGAGAGTGTGAACTAATAATAAAAATTGGAAAGAAAAAAAAACTGGTGATTTTTTTAAAAAAACGAAGCTAGGTCTTCCAGATATTAATAATAATAAAAATTTCGCCATCTCTTTTAACCTACACTAGATGATGCTATTTAATCTCTTTGCTGGAATCATTATGGGTGAGGGTTATGGAAGACACACACCTATTTTAAGAGCGGAAACCGATAACTGAGCCGAGTTTTAAAAGTTGATCAGATGCCAATAACATCCGTTCTGCATCTCCTTCCTCTTCCTTTTTTTATTTAAAGAAACTGTACGTTTCACTCAATACAAGAGCGTTCCCAGTAAGATGATGCTCCATAAAACCTTTATCTATTTGTTTTAGAGAATTCGATGGATTGAAAGGGTGATTAGCAGACGCCTGTCTGAAAATATTTCACTTAGAAGTAATTCTATGGACTTTTCTCTATAAAAGTTAGCGTACACATAAATAATATATTTTTTGTGTGGCCGCTTTCTTTTCAATTCACTGTAAATGTTTGAGTCTTTATTTAATTTAAACCAAGATAGATTTGTTATTCAATACTGCAAATAAACACATCTATCCAATTTGGTGTTTTAATATTAATTTTGTTTGTATTCCTGATTCTCCTACGAAAATATTTTTTAATAATTAAATAGTTACAAGCAACAAAAATTTCTTATTCTACGAATCCCTTACACACATTTAGGATTTGATGGTTTTTCAAACCCGGTTTTAAACAACCGGCAACAAAAATGTCTTATTCTAAATATTCCTTACACACGTTTAGGATTTGACAGGTTTTTCAAACCCGGTTTTTAAATGTAAATTTGTCACACACACGTGTGCGTTTATACTCTTTTGCTGCATTTGCAAAATGCCCGGAACACTTCTACCTCGGCGAATAAATCTTTCTTTAATTTCAAACACCAAAATTACTAAGTTATCTGGATAGATATTGTCGGAAATATTTTCAAATTCTTGTGTTAGAACCGATTCTGATGAAGATCAAATCGAAGTAATTATTCATTAGAGTAATGTTTTTTTAAAAGAAAGCAATAAAAAAATTAATTTATATGTTTCTTGAAGACCCTGAAGAAAAATTTAAGAATCTAAAAGCACTGAAAGCTGAGTTTTCATTATTTGGGGCAACGAATAAAAGAACAAAAAAACTTAGATTTGTTATTTGATATCACGAAAACTAAAAAATCAAGCTCAATAGCTAAGGAACGAATATTTTCAATTTTAGGGAACATTGTGTCTAAAATAAGAACTTGACATAGAAACCGTTCCATGGATATTTCATGTTTTTAAAATTCTATTTTCTTAGGAGAATTAAAACTGGAGAAAATAATATAAATATTATTTGAAATTTTTGTTAGAGTTTTCGTTATTTTGTGTAAGTAATCTGCATATGTAAGAATTAATTTTTAAATATATATTTTGATTGATATTGACATTAATTTCGTTTTTTTTTTGTTTTCATTAAATTAAATAAAATATTTTTTCTGTTCTATTTTTTAAACAAAAATTTGGAAACTGATCATTTTTTTTGAAATACTGAACTAGGATATCGGTTTTTCAAAAAGTCTATTTTTGTTTAAACTCTACACATGTTCTATTCATTGCATATATGAACCCTTCGAATAGAACGAGCTGCTCCAACTTAATATTATTAAAAGTACAGTTTTCAAAACCATCTATCTTCTAATTTTTTGTAGTATAGCAATTTCACTGCCTTATATTTCATATACATTGTCAGATGTTAATTAAAATCTTTCTTACTTAGTTAACAAAAATGCAATAAAATCACGATATTAAGTATTTGATTTAACAATGAAAAGAGGTTTGAACTATTCAACAATGAAATCAATTGCGAAAAATAATAAAAAAATTATGCAAAAATATTTTTGAAAATTGCTAAAATTCAGCACAAATTTTCAGAATTAAAACAGTATAATTTTAAATACTATTTTTTAAAAATGAGTTTTGCGTATTAACAATTTTAGTAGTTATCGTGATAAAGTTTAAATTTATCGTTTAAATTATAATTTATTAAGATTTTAAAATGTGTCCAAGTCGCATATTTCCTCTCTCCAAAGTATGTATGTTGAAAAGTCAATATTTCAAAGTAAAACAATTTATAGCGTCGATCATCAAAACGCCTGTACATTCAGATATTTTTCTTTATTATTAATAGAAATAACCATCTCTAATTCATAATTTAAGTTATAAAAACTAATTATTTAAAGTCGTTTTTTTAATTTTAAAAATTAATTGTAATACAATGAACCTTTTAAAAAGTCTATCGTTTTTCTTTTTTTATGATTTCACAAACAAATGTCATTTATATGGTTTGATTAAAAATGTATTTTATACTGAACAATCAAATCTGCAGTTGGCTATAAGGGTAAAGCACTGCAATTTGTGCAGAAGACTTTTGTTTTGCTTTGTTTCATCGAAATACTTTTGAGTGCAATAGTATTTGCAATATAGAAATATCACATAGAGATAGAGATACTTAAATATTCCTCAGATGATGTCCTGTCCGTGTTTCCACGGAAATGGGGTGAAATAGCTTCTGAGGATAAAGACCCCTGAGCACTAGAGGGCAGAAGTCTGACTTCAAACTCATATGAAGGTGACACACGCACATACATTCGCTTGCACAACCCTTTTTTACATGGGGGCATATTCACACACCTCACAGATAGTCACAGATGAAGAAAAATCATGCCCCAACCGGGATTCTAACACGGGACACCAGATCACCGGAAAAAACGAGCTATCCCTCTCCCAGGAAGCCGGCAAATAGTCCTCTAAATTTTTAAAATTAATTGTTCCAAAATTCTCCTCTAAACTATAAAAACTAATTGCTCCAAAATTATCCTCCAAATTATAAAAACTAATTGTCCCAAAATTATCCTTTAAATTATAAAAAACAGTTGTTTCAATATTATTCTTTAAATAATAAAAATTAATTGTTCCAAAGTTATCTTTTAAATTATAAAAATTAATTGCTATAAAATTATTCTCTAAATTATAAAAAATAATTGTTATTAAATTATTCTCTATGTAATAAAGAATATCGATCATTTTTTCTTTGTTTTCTTATTATTTAACGATGTCATTGATATTGTTTGATTAAAAATTGATTTGCCTTTGTGCTATTTACCCATATCAGCTGGATTTAACTAAATTAAAAAGGCAATTGTGGAAAAATGTCAAAATATCATTTAAATTTTTTATTAATCAAAAGAGAAAAAACATTTGAGGAGCACTTTTTAATCTTCAGAATAAATGTTCCGTTCTCCAAATTCATTGCCTAACTTATAGAGAGTCGAAGCACAGAAATACACTCAAACATTTCTTTTTGTAATGGATTTTGTTTGCCTCAGAATGCACTGTTTCTGCAAGCTTGTTTATGGCAATATGTCGTGTCTACCAGCATAGTCTGAATTACACGGGAATATATATTTTTATTATTAAGAAAAGAGAATGCTGAAAAATTCATTTTTATGATGATATTTCATCCTACTGCTTTATACATTCTTCTTATGGAATTTTTTATTATTATTTCTAAAGATTATTCTTATTATCTAAAAAATTTCAAAGCTTCTTTCAAAAATAGTTTCTTACTACATGAAATATCTTGAAGAATCTCGCACGCGATATTACCATCAATAAGTCTGGCTTAAGTTTGAAAATTTCTCAAACTACTTCATCTTAATAGATTATTACTTTTAGTTAGAAAATTGTGGTTCGCTAATAGATCGTGCATTATATAACCAAATATAATAAATGCTCTTAAATTATGAATAGAGGTTTCGAATATAATTTTATGACCAAGGTCCTGAATATTCTTACAGCTTTAAAAACAAATTTTCTCCATTATCTTTGATAATTAATCTATTTTTGATTTTCTATTATGCGAGCCAAACAAATGGATAATTGGATTTTATCGTAAGCAGATATCTGCTTTCATATGCATATACATTCATGTAAAACATCATCGGGATAAATATGCATTCGAACGTTACAGATGAAAGGTCAGCAAGATAGATATTTAAGAATGTGGTGTACATATGTTTGTTTTTCTTTAACATCATAGTCTTCCATAACGTTCACGCGTTTAGCGCGTTCAAGTGAAATTTTTGCAAGGCTGCCGTAACGCGCTTCTACATTTTAAAACACTTTGTAATTTTTTTTTTTCGTTCTAATGCGGCAAAAAACAGAGGATCGCTGGAGAGAAATTTTCACCATAGGAAAGGAAGGCTAAAGGTTTTATTCATATGCAAACACAGTAATTCAAAAACTTCAAACAAAATAACTGAAATTGAGAATGCAATCTTGAAACCCAAACTATAAAATTACATAAAGGTCAATGCTCAATTTGTCAAATAAAAGAGATTTAAAATATATCTTTCTTACTCTTCATTTTGTTGCGAAATAAAATTCAAAACTATCGTATTGACTAAGAGGAGGGGGGGGGGACAAAAAAACTGTTTTAGTTTATCGCGGTCTTTGTAATTTACACAAGATGTATTATTTAAGGTGAATTTGGATGGTTTATTAAGCAAAATCCTTTATTTAAGCAAATGTCTGTTTTTAAAAAATTCTTTAAAAAGTAATTATTTATCATGTAAGTATGCATGTGTAATATATTTTATAGAGATATTGTCTCAAAGTTGAAAATTTGGTGTCAACTGCGATTCATTTTTTCACAGGAGAGCATGGTTTGTACACGGGAAGTAGCGAAGAAACGCGTCTATTTATATCCAGACATAAGAGTGAAAGGGTGATATATATATATATATATATATATATATATATATACACTGATGGAAAAAAAATCCCAACACTAGGAAGGAGCTGTGCTAGATAAACGAAATTTGATAGGCTTGTTTATACATCTGAAAGATGACGTCGATTTAAATTTCGAGCTTCGCGCGTAAGTGTGGCGCCAGTAGCGACACTATGAACATGCAAATGAGGTTTTCTTTAAATAAGCGCTGTAAGGTTCGTGATCGTTATTTACAGTTGAGATTTGACGTAGTGGGTTAATGTTGGTTAAGGATGCCTCTGAGAAGACGAAGAAGCCATTATCAACAGCTCACTGAGTTTGAACGAGGTCGTGTTGTAGTGCTACGAGAAGGTGGGTTTTCTTTCCGCGATATTGCTGAAAGACTTGGCAGGAATGTATCCATTGTGCATGAGTATTGGTGGCAGTGGTCAAGGGAAGGTACTGCCTCAAGAAGACCAGGTTCCGGGCGGCCACGTGGTACTACTGAGAGGGAAGACCGTTGTATTCGGCGTATGGCTGTGGATAATTGTACTGCGTCTGCAGCTGAAATTCGAGCTGCAGTTGGCACTACAGTGACACAACGAACTGTTACAAATCGGTTACTTCAAGGACAGCTCCAAGCCAGACGCCCTGTACAGTGCATTCCACTGAATCTAAACCACTGCCGTTTGCGACGTGAGTGGTGTCAAGCTAGAGCTCATTGGAGGATGGAGTAGAGATCTGTTGTGTTTTCTGATGAAAGCCGGTTCTGCCTTGGTCGCAGTGATAGCCGTTTGTTGGTTAGAAGGAGGTCAGGTGAACGCCTGCTAGTGACCTGTCTGCGGCCTAGACACACAGTGCCTACTCCTGGAGTTATGGTTTGGGGAGCAATTTCGTATGACAGCAGGAGCACTCTCGTGGTTATCCCACGCACCCTGACTGCAAATTTGTACGTCAGTCTAGTGATACAGCCTGTTGTGCTGCCATTCAT
>JAPMOQ010046715.1:7925-21088 GCA_026543055.1 Argiope trifasciata
TTATGTATTAATGAGATCAGTTGTAGAAATATATATACAGAATTCAAATTTTTAAAATGATGTAGGAACCGTTTTAGGACTATCGATTTTCGTATTTTGAAAAAAATATTTCCTTACTTCTATTTTTAAATGTTCCATATCCCATTACATTGCATATTTAATTCTATTCAGTTCTTTACTGTATATGTAAAGATAATTTTACTTAAAGTTCCTCTTATTATATACATTGCTTATATTGCAGTTATTACATTTTTTATGCATTACTTTAATTGCAGTTCAGATTTATTCTTAATTATTATAATGATGAAACCTTTTGGATTAAACGATGCAAAGTTGTAAAAATTCCGTTGTATGTAATGTCCCTTCATTTAAAAATTCCTAGATTTCGAATTTTCCTCACTTTTTAAAAGGTTACGTTGATATGATACAGAAATTGTAGCGTTGGAGTTATTCTTTATTTATGAAATTAACAACGGAAACGTTTTATGTTAATTTAAATGATGAAAATTGTGGACAAATTTATTCCATCTTCATTTGAAATTGCAATGGATTCCTTTAGAAAAATTTCGAATTAATTTTATTTTTCAAATTAAAGAAAGGAAAACTATTCAACGAACTTGTTTCGATTTATAACTCCTATTATCTATTATTTCTAATATTCTGATGTAATATTTTCTATCTTAATCGATCAGGTCAAGATTGAAATTTTTTAAATTAAACATGGACCAGATGCATTCATATAATTCGTATGAAATAAAGATAAAAAGTATATTAGCACTCAAATATGACTTTTCATTTAAAAATCTGAGATGTTTACTTTAGTATGAGTATGGATTAAACAGTTAAAACTGCAATAATCAGTAGTTGAGAATCAATAGTGTGTACTACTATGAACAACTACTAATTGATATTGTAGATCTATAGATATTATATATTACTACTAATCAATATTGTTTTGTAGATATTATAAACATTATATATTACTACTAATCAATATTGTATTGTAGATATTATAAATATTATGTGTATATATATATATATATATATATATATATATATATATATATATATACCAATTAATATTTTTATAGTAGATCTGTAGATATTATAAATATTAAATATTACTACTAATCAATATTGTAAGATATCTAAATATCTTATCGAATTTTCAAAATTTCGATCAAATATATTTTTATATGTACATAATTTTTTTCTAATCACTTGAAAGATATATATATAAACAATGCTTTATAGAATAATTACATAATTATTTTAAAATCGTGAAATAATCTAATGAGAAAATCAGGTATGCTCAGTTTTGTCAAAGAGAATAGATGCAAGAGAAGGTTATCATGCACCACTAATAGCCAGAGAATAGCAACAAGCAATGTCTGTTTATCTTTAGACAGAAAATCTTTTGAACGATTACTTTAAGGTATCCGACTACGTTAAAAACACAAGTTATCGACCATACTGGCGATTTTTTAAAAAAAATTCTAATGATTTCTTATAGTTCAGACTTTCCTCTTTCCAAAACAGTTTATTTATTCTAAGAAAAGGAAGGGCTAATCTATCATTCAGGGTCTCATATTTTTCAGCTAAAATTTGTCTTTCACTTCAATTTAATTTTCATAAAAATTCTCCACCGTTAACATGATATCTCAAAAATTAAGAGGTATTTACATAAACATTTCAGCGTGTATTTTAAATAATATGAGTCATGAAATGAATTAAAAGTTTTAGTGTTTTTTGAAATACTTTTTCATTTATAGGTGTTTTTAGAAAAATTAAGCTGTGAATTTATGGAAAAAAATTCATTTATACGTATATTTTTACCCGTAACTTCTTTGCGTCTCAAAATTTTTTTGAGATTTTACTTCATTTCCTTCATTATTATATTCGATAACTTGTGAATAAAGAAAAATAGGATCGCTGCATTTCCATTTTGTGAAGGGTGTTAACTGTTTTGGTTAAATTTTATTAAAATTTACTACACATTTTTCCATTTCTGAAAATATATCATTTTCAAATATTTTTTAGTATTTATAGTGTTTATTATTGACCATGCATCTAAAAACCACAAAAAGTTTCTAAAATATAATTTTTCAAAATTCTTCCTTAGAACGTGGTTGGATACCTTAAGTGATTGTAAAGATTTGTTGTTGTTATTGCGTTTTGATTGCCATTGTTCGTCATTTATCTTTAGATTTGGATTAAGGCATTTTTGTTATAGCATTCTCAATTTGTATTTCTTTAAATCTGCGCTGAGCCCTTTGTTTTACTTTATCCTTAATTGTTTAAATTCATTTGCAAAGAACCACATGTTGCTGTTGCCTTTGGCATTTACAACGCCATGTTCTATTGCAAAAGTTATTTATTTCTGCCTATTTTAATTTTATATATAATATTAATTCGTGATTTTAGAATAACTCTTCATATTTTACGTGTACTATAAAGACTTTAATACTGTGTATAGATTCCTATTTTGGATATATGTTTCTCAGTAATCAAATTCATTCTTGAAGCCCAAAATTGGATTTGGAAGTTATAATTTACTGTTTTTTATTTCTGTCAAACTGGTTTGTCACTTAGGAATCAATTTCGGGGGATTTTCGGGTCACAAGGGTTTAGACGAAAATCAGACCCCTCACAGAAAAAAATCTCTTCTTGAGGGTGACCCTTGAGAAAGTCTTCATGCCGGATTCAAACTTTCTTTTTTCATTTAAACTTAAACATTTTTCAAATTTTGTAAAAATCATCCGTGTTTTAGTGGTAGCAGCACTAGCGCTCACTAAACACAATGCACCTTTTATTTGGTATAAGAAAGTGTTTGATTTAAATGGAATTTCATTATGAATGCATTTTTTGATTAATTTCAGTTATATATAAACGCGTTTTCTTAAAAGACTGTTTAAAAAACGTTTGCTTCTCCGATCCAACATTAAGGGGGGAAAGAATGTAGCTTTAATTTTAAGATAACTAAGAATTTAATAAAATTATCGGCGTGATAACTTTTTTTTCTGTCGATGATTTTTATTAGTTTTGCTGAGAAATTTCATAGATGAACAAAGAGAATAACTATCACATGTATTTTCCAATTTCATTTCTACTGGTTTTAAATGCATGCAAATTATATGAATGAATTAGTATAATATTGAATAGAATAGAATGATAGATGATAGAATTAGATAATAGAATAGAATGATAGAATTAGATTATAGAATAGAATGATAGAATTAGGTAATAGAATAGAATGATAGAATTAGATAATAGAATAGAATGAATAAAAATAAAAATGAATCAAACAATTTTGAATTTTTCTGTATGCAACTTAATACTAATTAATTAAATAAATTCTAAAATATTTACCTTTGTTTACATTTGGCTGTATGTTTGAAAGTTTTAATTTTTATTTACAAAGGATACTCTAATTTTGACCTAGGCGTCATTTCTAACAGAATGAACAAATGCATTTGCTGTGTATTTTATAGGTTTTCCTTTTGCCGTAATAGCATGCGTTGATGCAGAATTCGATGGGGGAAAAGCGCATTGCGAACTATCCAATTCCTTTAAAATGATGCAATTAAATTATGAATAAAGGGGGAAAATGAGTTAAATTGTGATGAGATGGTATCGAAAATGATTTAAAGTGAGCTTTTAAAAACATTTTTTTTAAAATTTGTATTAAAAGGTAATTTTTAAATTTTCTATATTTAATTTTTAATTCATTATTGTGAAATTTTATTTTATTTACTACTCCGTGATAGGGAAGTAATATTCCAGTTATAGATTGACGTTTAATTAGATTAATCGATTAACTTATATGATTAACCACATCACCTATAATGACATGTCTGAGACGCGCATCGGATTATTGAATTTTGAATCTGCACTTAAGTGAAAAGTATAAAATCCTTTAAAATGAAAAATGTCGCTTGAAACGAATAATTATTAAAGGAATTAAAATAATTGTAAATATTTCAATTAGGAAGCTATTAAACTCGTTATTTAATTAGGAAGTTAAGTAGATTCGTTTGTCGAGTGGTTGATTTCTGTGTTCATTATTTTCAAAAATATTCATACTTTGGAGATTTTTACACATAAAAACAAAAGAAAGAAAAAGAGAAATAAAGAAAATTAATCTAACATTTCACTTTTACAAGAACAAAGTGTTCACTCCAGATCACTCCGTTGTCAGAATTTACATTACAAGTTGTTGGCGGACGCCTTTCCTTACAGTCATTCATTATTTGTTTGTAAGCATAGCAAATTGTAGATTTTGTAACAAATTTTTTCCAGTTAAACAGTTGCCTATAGCCGCTAGACTAATGATGAGGTGTAAGGAGATTGATTGAAAATTTATTTTCTTAGTACTTTAATAAATTAGTAAAAAAATATAAATTTTATGAATAATTAACAATATGTAATGTATATTTGATCATGTTCCTGTATATTCCATTGTGTTAATAATTGTGATACTATAAAAACAAATATATTCTTCAATAATATTGTGTACAAACACAGATTCTGAAACAGTCATTTCTACGACCAATAAGCCGGCGTCCTGGCATAGTGATAGCGTTTTTCCCCGTCATCTGGACGCCCAGGGTTCGAGTTCCGGTTCGGGCAGGGTTGTTCAGTGTTCTATCTGAGGGAGTGTTAAATGTGCCCCCCCCCCCCGTGCAAAGTTGTTGTGTTAGCGAATGTGATGTACGAAATAACTAAGTCATACTCTTGACCCTAGTTGGTTGCTGAAAAGAACATGATACGCTAACTCAACTTAAATCGCTGGCAAATATACCGCTCAATGGGCTTGTAAAGTGCTATAAGTCACACGTACAACAACACTACTTAAATATCTTTTGGCTCCACAGATGTACTCTGGCTTTTCTATCCTCATTTCGTCCTATTCCATCGAAGACGATCACGACCAATACTGAAAGTCAGGTCTTAATTATTTTTTCGTCATTTACCGGAGATCATGCCTCAATCACAGAGGCTAGGTGCTCCGTGAACGATATTGTTGAAGTTGAACCCTACTTATATATCTTGTTCAAATTTTTGAATCGCTTACAAAATGCTTTTTATTCATCCAGTCCTGTTCAAATGCATTTTTTTAACTTGTAGCGGATGACACTTGATGTCAATACAGTTTTCTTCAAATATTAACTCATTAATTAAATTAAATTTATTTTTAATACTTTAAATAGAGTTTCAGCAGTTTGAAATGAAAACTTAAATTGATATGTAGTAGTTCAATCGGTAAAATACGAGAATTTTAGTATTTTTTCACATAAAGGTGAAGAATGCGAGTTCTTGCGAAAATCAATCCTTTTTAGATAAATTAGTTTTACTTTTATATGGGAAAAAAAAATTTCTCTTGTGTAAGTAGATATTTAGCAGGATATAAATTTAAGAATAAATTCTATCGGTGCTGAATTCTGTTGATCGTTGGGAAAAAAATTCGACACTTAATATTGGGATTCTGTCATATGTATATACGTATTTATATTAATTGTAATTATTTAATAAAAAGTAACTAAAATAAAATTCTTCTTTTTTGACTTAAGAAGGAATTGACGTTTAAATTATATAATATAGTGATTTAAAATTTTGGAAGTGAATTGCAATTCGAAGATATGGAAGAATACTTTTCATTTTTAAATTCGCTCTATTCCATCTTTGGAGAAAGGCAGGCGTATTTACAAGCAGCGTGGCCAAGCAGAAGTGACGGAAAAAGAGAAATCAACTTTCTCTCGTGTTATATAGCATATCTCGATAGGAAAAAATATTGTTTACAGTGCTTAGACTATCAAGTTCCTCATGGGGATTTCTGAAGATGTGACTTTCAAAGCAGGGGAAACACAGGGATCTTTTTATAAAACTATTTGTTTAACTCAGCAACTTTTATCAATCACTCATCTTAGGATGTGCCGAGTAAACATTTTTACAAAGCATTTCTTGAATTAATTAACTAGATAACGTGGAATCGGATCAGGAAATAATAGAATATTTTAGAATGAAGTTGCTATGGGATAATTAAGATAAAACTTTAGAAATGAATTTGGATTTAAATTAGATGTTTGAATATCATTACACACAGACACACTTACACTATATATATATATATATATATATATATATATATAAATAATATATAATGTAGCTTAAGAAGGAAGGAACACAACATAATTAAAATTACAACAAATAGAAAAAGAATCCGGCCTGAAAAATTTTTCAGGGATCATCCTCAGGCAAGGATTTAAAATAAGGGAATTTTTTCTGTGAGATAACGGACAGTGTCCAACAGTATCGACCCCTCATTTTTAGTTTCGTTTACATAATTATATTTAGATGTGTTTCATAAATAGGTTTTATTTCATTTACTTTTCATTTCTGTGAACTTTTTATTCTTTAATTCCGAATTAAATTTTAATTTCGATTTCGACCTAAGTAGTTTCGATTTAATTTTTGTTGACTCAAGAAATGGTTTTTAATTATTTAATACTTTTATGGTTATATGTATATAAAATATAAAATGTGTGTGCTGAAATGTGAACTTAAATTTGTCTATTTATTAAAAGAACCTCTTAAAATGTACTCTCTATGTCACTAGAATACTTAGATCTGCCATTGGATATTCTTTTTATATTGTTTCACATTGCCTACATTGAATTTATTTCATATCCGGGACGTTTTTCGTTTTGCCTGCCTTACTGCCGCACCTTGCGTCCAACCGCACTATTGCAACAGAGGGAGTCCCCTCAGCTAGAGCGTGTTTCTCACATGACAATATTGCGCAATGGGTGAAAGAGGGACTGATGACGTTTTAAGCATCGCTTGTGTGAAGAAAGAATCCGTTCCTCTGACCCTGACTCACATCCTATAACGAGAACTTCCATTGCTGTCGATAGCTGCACCTAGTTCTAACGATCCGTTACGTGCAATAACCTCTGGGGTTTGTCAAAAATTGTTTCATTGGTGTTTGTTGTCATAGGAAGGGACGTTTCGCTCTTTCGCTTCCGCGTCACCGTTCTAACGTAGATTTTTTAAAAATAAAAAACGAAAATAATTGATAAATGAGTTAACCATTCGAAATATAGAACGCAGGTGTGATGCAATTTCTGTTCTTTGGTGTAAAGGAAAGGAAATTGCGAAATGCTAATAATAATTTGACTGATTTAACTATTCGAAATCCTACTAAGTAATTAAAAAAAATTAAGGCAATTTCTACTTAGGAAAAAATTTATCAAAGAATTATTGATTTTACGTAAGTATTGAACTCGCATTCTTCACCTTTTAGTGATAAATACTGAAATTCTTGCATTTTACCGATTGAGCTACTGCCTGCTGATTTCCATTTTCATTGCAAATTGCTAAAATTCTATTTAAAGTATTAAAATCAATTTAATTTAATGAATGAATTAATATTTGAAAGAAAAAAAAACTGTATTAACACTGTATAAACAATTTTAAAAAAATGTATTTGAACTTGAGTGGAGGAGTAAAAAGTTTTATTTTTTTATTAGCGATTGGATATTTGAACAAGACATATAAATAAATATATATATATAGGTAAAGGGTGAACTAATAGTAGGAATTGAAAAATAATTACATCTTTAAGTTTTTACATTTTTTTAAAATTCATGTATTAAGATTTGTTTTTTAAATGTTTCATTGTTATTAAAAGTACATTAATTATCAGAAAAACTAATAAAGACAGATCTTTGAGGGAAAAAAAACAGTTATAATATTTTTTTAATGAAATTAAGGGAAATACCGATTTTGGTCACTAATTTGCAGCAGTTACATAACTCTTATCTTCTCTTTTGGATGCTAGATGGCGATGCCTGATAGGCTATCCCATATCCCATCCCAGAATGCATTGCGAGTGTAATCAGAATGAGACGTGATACCGTGCTGTTAAGTTGCGCGCGTGAATGTCTTGTGTTGTCTTTTCTTAGAGTTTGTTCAATGTGTGAATGTGACTGTTAAAGAAGTGTTCTTGAAAACAAAGTTTTATTGCTTCCCGCGTAGATCATAATAATCTACATTCCACCAAAAATTGAATAAGTTATCTAATTTAATGTTTCGCCAATTTTATGTATGGAAGAATAAATTGAAGAAAGATTTCATACTATCAGAGGCATAATTGGTAAATGTTACTGTAAATACATAACAAATTTTATAAATCTTCACTCGCATCATTTACAATATCACCGAAAGGTATTGTTTCTTTTATTTCATTACTAACTCCTATTTTGTGCATTTTGAATCAGCGCACACTTTCATCTCCGAGTTGAACGTGCATTTAAAAGGTATTTTATCCACATGTCATTAATCTTCAATACATTCGTTGCTCTGACTCAGATTTATGATTCAGATCATTATCTAATTAGATACTCTGCCCACCCTTTCCTTAATGTAGTAGAGAATATCTGATTTGATATTGTGTTTGAATTCTAGGCGACTCGAACGGTAAAAAAACGAATTAAAACAAGGAGATAAAAATAGGATTGCATAGTGAGTTTTTTATGCATTCAATTCTACACTGAATAAGTTTTGTTGTCATGTAAATATGGCTGGCATGGCAGTATTTGGTACAAATGCTCTTTAAAATCGTTGAGAATTGGTGGGGTGATGTGAAAGTTAAGTGGATGTTATATCAGATGGCGTTGGGCTGCAGTGACCTGGAGGGGGTAAGATCTCTGGGGGGTAAAATCTCTAACGCTTCTAATAACAACTGATAAGACATTTGATCTGAAATAGATTTATTTATACTTGCCAAATACCATACTTGTTGGTGTTTGGCGAGTATAAGAGTGTCCATTAAATAAAATGTCATTCTCCGCCAAAGTAAGGAATAATCTGAAGATATTCTAAAGAAAATGTAACGCCTCTTGCAAATAAATGAATTGCCCGATGAAAGAAAAGACAAAATATTTGAATCTTCATTATACTTTGGCGCAAACTTATTGTAATACATTATTCCACTATGGCTGGGATTCCTGGTGGTAAGGTCTCGGTTTCGAAACCGGATGGTTTCAGATTCGAGGTCCGATTCCACCGAAGAACCGCCGTGTGAGCGGGTCTGGTGCACGTTAAATCCGCCGGGGCCAAGCGTCCTCCCGCTGGTGTGGTGTGGAAGTTTGGAGAGGAGGGTGCCGACTATCATAGGAACTTCAGACGAGCCACGTGTTCCCCCTTTGACCCCTCTTGCGGTTTTCTGGGTTGCTTTGATGCTTGAACATTTTACCGACAAACGTTCGGGAGAATCGACAGGTATCAAAGGAGCCCAAAAAACCGCAAGAAGGGTCTTGGCGGGACGCGTTGTCGGAAGGACAGGTCTTTGGAACTCGGCTTAAGCGGGCCTGATGAGGATTAAATCCATTGGAGCCCAACTTACTGCCACAGTCTCGACATCTGTAGAAAGAATTATTTAAAAAATTGCTTGCAGAGCGATTTCCTACATTACAAAAGTTGTATAATATTTAAGTAGTTACCAAATAAAGGAAATTAATGAAACTTAATTGTTGTTGTTGTTGTC
The DNA here is from genome assembly GCA_026543055.1 of Argiope trifasciata. Taxonomy (NCBI): domain Eukaryota; kingdom Metazoa; phylum Arthropoda; class Arachnida; order Araneae; family Araneidae; genus Argiope; species Argiope trifasciata. Next base: position 17,473 of record JAPMOQ010046715.1, read on the forward strand.
GTCGTTTTCTATGGATAATAAAAATTTAAATGTGTCCAAAAGTTTTTAGCTCGAGCCTCGTAGCCTGAAAACTGTGCACAACATCTTCCCTCTGAAGAGGGCTGCAGCAACGGCAGGGCAGTTGAAGATGTGTTCCGGGCTTTATTGTGACGAGAGGCAATGCTTGTAAATAGAGTAGGATCTAGTGTTGTCTGGTGCTATTTTCATGTCTTTAAAATGGCCTGTGTGGAGTCTTGCAATTGATTGAAGAGAGGTTTCTAGGGCCATTGAGATACGGAATGGAGGGCTTTTTGAAAGTTTGCTTTAAAAGTCTACGTTTTGATGCTGCATCAACATCTTCTGAGATGGCAAAATTCGCTTGATCCAACTCACGGGAGTCTTTGGCGAGGGTATCGGTGCTTTCATTCCCATCAATTCCCACATGAGTAGGAATTCAATGGAGGATGCGGGATTTTTTATTGCGGTAAATGAGGCTGTTGATGTCTTGGGATAAATTTGAGTTGCCGTTGTCAACTTACAATCTGTGGTGTAACTTACAATACCAAATTACAATGAAGAGTACTTACAATATGTGAAAAAATTTGTTATATTAAAAATACTGTTCATTATGACTGACCTTCTTCCAAAACTTAGTACCAGAAATTTCCTCCGTGATGTTGAAGTTTAAAGACGGGAAGGTCCCTGTGTTTCCTTTATCATGTGATCGGCGAAAGCCCTATGAGAATCTTAATAATAGATTGTCTATATGAACAATATTTTCCGTGTCAAGATATGTTATATAAAACGAGTAAAAGTTTATTTCTTGGTGTTTTTTTTTTATCACATCTGCTTGCCCGCGCTGGTTGTGAAAACGCTGCCTGCCTCCGGAGGAAGAATAAAGCGAACTTAAAAATGAAAAGTCCTCTTCAATGTCTTCGAATCTGCCGTCTGCCAAAATTTTAAATCATTATACACACACTTATACATTTATAATATTGTATATAACATGGTAGCATTTTAACATTATTTAGTTAATGATTCTGACATGGAAATTGCAAGACGTGTGCGTTTAATGGGATTCTTGTATTTCCTCAAGGAAGTGTATATATGCTTCGCTGGATTTCTTTATAATTATTTCTGTGAGATTTTAACTATAATTCAAAGTTCATTAGCGAGAAATTACGACAAACTGATGCCATCAGTCCCAGACTTCATTTCAAATGAATTTGCCATTACATGGTTGAGTTGAAGTTTCCCTTTGCCTGCGTATTCAATCTGTATAATGAGGCTAATAAATTTTATAGTAAAATTAAATTTAAACGTGTGGAGAAAATCCTTTTCTCGATTCTTTAGTTTGATTTGTGGTTCGTAAAATAATGAAGGAAACTATGCGTGCGATTCGGATTTCTTTTCGACTGACTGGATTCAAAATTAGATGCGTATCTATAGTTGCGCTTTAAAGAGTTACCGAATTTCATCGAAATTATACGATTTGATTTGAGTAATGTTGTCACATTATTGAGAATATACAGACGGGTTGACGGATAATCATTTGACGGATTTGCTCTGGAATTCTATTTACATCTACAATTTGGATAATGAAATTATACACTGAAGTGACAAAAGTCATGGGATAGCAATATGAAAATATACAGATGGCAGTAGTATCGCAGCGAAAAAGTATAAATGCGCAGTTCGTTTTCCAGAGCTTTCATTTGTGTTCAAGTTATTCATGTGAACAGGTTTTTCGTGATTTATGGCGGCACGACGAGAATTAACAGACTTTGAACGTGGAATGTTAGTTGGAGCTAGACGCATGGGTCATTCCATTGCGGATATCGTTAGTGAATTCAACATTCCGAGATCCACAGTATCAAGAGTGTGCCGAGAGTATGAAATTTCAGGTATCACATCCCATTATGGACAGCGCTGCACTTAACGACCGAGACCGCCGACGTCTGTGTAGAATGGTTAATGTTAATAGACACGCAACACTTCGTCAAATAACTGCAGGAATCAATGTGGGACGTACGAGGGACGAGTCCGATAGGACTGTGCGGCGAAATTTGTCTTCCTTGGGCTATGACAGCAGAAGACCGACTCGAGTGCCTTTACTGACAGCACGACATCGCCTGCAGCGACTCTTCTGGGCGCGTGAGCATATCGACTGGTCCCTAGACCAGTGGAAAACCGTAGCGTGGTCAGATGAGTCACGATTTCACTTGTTACGAGCTGATGGAAGAGTTCGAGTGTGGCGCAGACCCCACGAAGCCATGGACCCAAACTGTCAGCAAGGCACTGTTCAAACTGGTGGTGGCTGCATAACGGTGTGGGCTGTTTTTACATGGCATGGACTCGGTCCTCTGGTGCAACTGAACCGATCATTGACTGGAAATGGTTATGTTCAGCTGCTTGCAGATCACTTGCAGCCATTCATGGACTTCACGTACCCACACAACGATGGGATTTTTATGGATGACAATGCGCCATGTCACCGGGCCAGAACTGTTCGCGACTGGTTTGAAGAACATTCCGGACAATTCCAGCGCATGATCTTGCCACCTAGATCGCCCGATATGAATCCCATCGAGCATTTATGGGACATCATCGAAAGGTCCGTTCCTGCCCAAACTCCTGCACCATCCACACTTTCACAATTATGGACGTCTATACAGACAGCATGACTCAATATTCCTGCAGAGGACTTCCAACGACTTGTGGACTCCATGACACGTCGAGTTGTTGCACTTCGCCGGGCAAAAGGAGGACCGACACGATATTAACAGTCATCCCATGACTTTTGTCACTTCAGTGTGTGTATATATATATATATATATCAATGTTTGATATATTGATATATATCAATAAAATTAAACTTGATAATTCTTAACGAATATTAAGCTAATCACGAGGTACAATTAATAGTTTTTTTCATCGCACATTCTGAAAGAACAAGTTTTACAATTCTAAAGGAAATGTTTGTAGAATAGCATAATAAAAATAAAGTAAGTACTATTAATACTTATTTCCATATCCTTCAATTCCGAAGAATGTATTCACTGCCGACAAGGAAATAAATATTCTTCTTAATTCAACAAGATAACTATTTCAATTTTCAAGATTATTTCTACTGCGGCAGCAACTCCCCGGGTACCAGTTAGTATACAATAAATATTATTCATTTTTTTTTAATTCGATAACTTAAATATACTTCATTCCTTAATTTTTTTTTCATCGCATAATGATGCGTTTTTGCTTTATTTATGCATTTCGCCATATCTTATACTATAATACGAGGAATGGTTGCCAAGTCGAAAATCGCCCCAAAATTAATAAACTCCGGTAAACTTGGGGGTCTGGGGTTTTTGGCCACGAGGAATCGATTGGAGCCGGTTTTGAAGCGCTACGGTCGAGCAGTTCGGAGTTACAGATAGGATATTTTCAAACTTTATTAGTTCCCCATAATGGCTACTTAAATTTTCAATCGGTACCGTGCTGCCATCTATAGCCAATATGGCGAACTAATAAAGTTTTATGTTTATGCTGTTATAGGTTTATAATATGTTTCTTATGTATGTATATATGTTTGGTTTTTCTAAATAAATTTGTCAAAAATATTGAACTTCAACACACTTCA
>JAPMOQ010046728.1:654-12958 GCA_026543055.1 Argiope trifasciata
CAAGAGAAGACAAGATGGAAACGAAACTAAAAATAGGAATCGAAACTAAAGATTATTTCATATTCGAACAAGATTAAAATTAAAAAACTATTAAAAATTATCATTGTATTTAGACAGCGCTAATGCTGCTACGCTACTACCAAAATACGGATGAGACTAAGTAAATTAGAAATGTATGCAAAACAAAAAGGAATACAATGGAATCATAATTACAACAAATAGAAAAAGAATCCGGCCTGAAGACTTTCTCAATAATTTGTTTTCAGGAATCTTTTTAAATAAAGTGGAAATTCTTTATCTTCTATGTTTTATACTTCCATAATTTTTGCTGTATTTCATTTTTAAGTCTCATTCGTCTTCTATACACTTGTAAAAAATTTAACAAAAAATAAAGACTTTGAAATTTTTTTAAAGCTTTCAGTTATGATTGGAATTAAGGCATAATAATCAAATGAATTAAGTTCAGTAATCATCATATTTTACTCTAACTATGCTTGAACGCAGTTTCCCTATTGAAGAGAATAAAGCGAAGAGATTTTACTTAGAAAATTTGTGAATTTTTGCTAAGCAGCCATCCAGGGCACATCGAATTTCATTCAGGTAATATGAATAATTTTGTGGAAAGAAATAATTGAAATAAATCTTATTAAAAAACAGCTTTTAATATTATAAGAAAGAACACGATGTTGTTTCGGCTTGAATTTTTTTGAGCCTCAAAATGTGAAGGCAACAAATTGTTGAAGCCTCAAAGTGTGAAAGCAATAAATTGTTGAAGCTTCAAAATGTGTAGGCAATAAATTGGCTATTTATCTTTTTTTATTTTGGAGTCGGCTTTCACAGAATAATTTTTGATCTCTCTGTCGTCTACTGTCGTAGTTTGTCCCCTAGAAATTACAGTGCCGAAATAGCGCAACATTTTTTAAATAAATCAAACAAGTTAAAATATGATTTGTTTATTCAATAAAGATTTATTCAGGGATAATTTCAATTACTTAAAATAGGGTTATTAGAAAATAATGCAGAAGATTGTTACATTTGGTGATTTATCACCAATTAAAGTTGCAACTTGATTTCCAAATTATGCATTCTCTGAATTCTTATGAATTGTCTTAATTTAAGTCATTAACCATATTCTCTCTCTCTCAGTATATTATATATATAAAATTACCATTATATATATATATATGTATTTATATATAATGATAATTTTTTTAAACTTTCTTTTAAAATGTTTCTAGCTGGTAGACAAAGTTTTAGTGACTGATTTTGAGATGAAAGAGCCCGTCTTTTTTCTTAATACCGACGCATGCGTAATCTGATAACCTCATAATTGCTCCAAACCAGTTTAAACATGTTAATGTCTTAAATTAATTAAGACAAATAATGACAAAATAATAATTCTCTTATAGGAAGACAAATTAGACAGATAGATAGATTTTATTTCATTTTTTTAATATTTAAAATCAATATACAAAATGAAGTGCTTCATACTGTAATAAGGTCAGAATATAGTTTTTGTTTCTAGTCAAAGCTACTATCTTGACTCTAATTTATTACATTTAAAGAAAAAACCTAAATTTTCATAATACTGAATTTATTCATTCATCAATAACCGCCAATCACTCACTCAATACTTTTTTTCCTGGTTATAAAACGGAACTATCATTTCAATAGCATTTCCTAGGGAATGAAAAGGAAATATTCTTAGCGTCCCGTGTCCTGCGAAATTAGGTCATTAACGTCATGACACAAATTATGAGTGAGATGTTCCTGTCAATCAAAGGAATGTGGGCCAATAATCTGCATTTCCTTCTTTTCGAGTCAATGTTGCACAGAGGAATAGTAATAACTATCATTTATCGGAGTTGCAGTCATTCATACTGAATGCGTCGCTCAATCATCTTTTGATTAGGGGGTTACATAACATATTGTATATGGGGGCAAGAATAATTTTGTGGAAAGAAGTAATTGAAACAAATATTATTTTTAAAAAAACAATTTTTAATATTGGAAGAGTTATTATTATTATTATTTATTTGGAATCAATGTACAAGATAAAGTGCTTCATATTGAAATAATACCAGAGTAAAGGTTTTTTTTTTCAAGTCAAAGCTACTACCTAGGCTCTAATTTATTACATTTAAAGAACAAATCGAAATTTTCATAATTCTTCCTCATTCACTAATATCCGTCAATCAATGATTCAGTGCTTTTTTTCATGGGTACAATACTGTTCAGTATTGTAATATCATTCCTAAGGAGATGAACAGGATGTATCTTAGCGTCCCGTGTCATATAATTGCTTCCGATCTAAGTATAAGATTAATAATTTAACCAAATTTAACTCCTGCATTTTAAATCTACAACTTAAAGAGAAAAAGAAGCAATTTTAAGAAAAACTCTATTTATATGAAATGAAATGGAATTATTGTTATTAAAATTATAATAACAGCAGATTTCCATAGAAAATCATGAATTAATTTTTAAAAAAATCATTTGGAATATTCTGATTGTAATTAGTGTGAGAAAAGATTGTATAGTTGTAAATAAATTGCGAATAGCACATTGACTTTTACTTCTTGAAAAGAGGTTCTGTTAACACACTGCGTACGGGTCACAAAATTTTCTGTTTTTAACAAGCTGCAACACGAGATATCTCGTTTTCCTGTTATTTCATCTAAATAGATGCATAACCAATAAGAGGCAAATATTTAACACATGAAGGACCGCAAAGAAATCTGTAAGACATATGCCTGGGAGTTTTTAGTACACTTGCAAGTTCTAAAATCATCATAACTTTGTTATATAAGGAATATGCAAAACGAGAAAGCTCGTGAACGGCTTTTAACAAATGGGACGCGAAACACGAGAAAACGCGTGGGCGGTCTTTAATGTCTTAAAATAAAACACTACTGCAAATCGTGAAGAACAGCATTGCACAAGGGAATAAATATTGCTCACTAAATGTCACACTCAAAACCGTTATTCAAGTCTGTGAAATAAAAAAAAAATGCTAGGAAATGTAAATATTTTCTATAATAAATGCATATATAATAAAACGTTTATGTAGACGCAAAATCAGGCTGAATTTGATAATCGCAGTTTGGCGACACTTCGACATTTCTCGATAACATCTACATGCGGTTTGATAAGATTTCAAGCGAACGCGTTTGAAAAATGAACGGACAAAATTTTTCACAAAGAGTATAAGTCGTGCCTTGTCGATTTTAAAACGAAATCATTGAAAAAGAAAAGGCAAAAGAAGAAGAGAAGTTCTGCTTACAAAGAACTTATCTAAGGTTCAGTTTTTGAGTGTACTTTTTTCTTCGCATGCCTTTTATATCTTTCATGTTTTAATCCTATTTTGGAATGAACTGAATTTGAATACAGCTGCTATCAAACTATTTGTTTTGTTTATTGATTTATTTGTTTGTACATGTAAATTTCTGTTTCTGTGGAATAGTTCCCGAATATGAAAAATTCGGAGCAAAGCACAGTTTTTTAAATTTGTTTCTGTGGATTTATATATAGTTCTTAAATGAAAAGTTATTTGTGTTTACAAAGAACTTTTCTTAGGTTCAATTAAAATGTACTTTTCGCTTCACATTTTTTTAATGTCTTTTTCTGTTTTATTACATTTTGTAATAAACTATTTAAATATATCTTTTGCTAGACTAAAGTGGTTTAGTAGAGGACGTGCTTGGATTGCGATGCGATCCGAGAGGAACTGCATTAGTAGTTCCTGGGGGTTGGAGAGCATAAGAGCCCCCTAGTGCATATATAAAACACATATTGATATTTTACACTAAAGTTACCACGATCCTGTCAAATGACCAGTTTCCAATAGCAGTAGCAATGTATCGGGGAAATGCTGGTAGGTTTAGTGTTAAGGATACTTTATCTAAATATAATATCAAATGTAAATTTAAAAGTGAATATATGCATCCTTTTGTTTGCCAAACAAACTTTTAGAGAGTTCACAGACGTAAGGAGAGGGGAAGGGGGCGCATTGTTCAGGCAGAAATTCGTACGCAATGTGTTATGTCAGCATATGTGTAAAAAATAATTTTCTCTGAATGAAAGATGATCTTTAGATTAATATCTAGCTTCCCCCTTTTCATTAAGGAAAAAAAAACCGATTTTCAAATAGATTTTAAAATTTTGTGCAAAGAAATTATTTTTATTTGTGCAGATAAAAGCAAGAAGAATTATAATTACATTAATTTTCTTCATTTAAGAAAAAAATAAGTTATTTTTTTTTAAATAATGCTTTATTTTTTTTCTTAAGATAAAGGGGAAAAAGTGATTGATGAGAAATAACTGATTTATTTTTATCTAATATTCATCTGAAACGTTAATTTTATTTATTCACCTGAATCCATTCTCAAGTCCTCGATGCTCAAAATTACCGCGCTTTATCTGCGAGTGGAATGAATCAGCGCCGCTTTAACTAAATTAGCGAACAACAGAATGGCAACAGAAGACCTTGAACTTGAACGGTGATCTTCCGCATAAATTAATGGGTACATCCCACTTATTCAGAGCTCCGCATACCTGAGGAGGTCAACTCCTGACCTTTTAATTAGACGCTAACTGATGAACCATAGTAATGGGCTCTCCCCATGCAAAGAGGAATGACCGGTGTTGACCAGTGGTAACTAACACACAACCAGTCACTCCATGCCCGTGTTCGGAAGATGAAAATTCTTGTCATGTTTTTTGCGTCTAACGGTGGCTGTGACGACTTCTCAACTCAAGATCCAGGAATTCTTATATTTACTCTCTGAGCATTTCTGTGGGACACGTCAGCAGTTTGCACAACTTTCTCTTATGTTTACATTTTGAACCGCTCCTATTGACCGTTTGGCTTCAGAGTTTACGGTTATGATGTCAAGTCACGCCTCAAAACTCATCTATCTTGCTAATGGTTCTTTGGAATTGTCGTGTTTATGCACACGTGGGCCATTAATCCATTCGTCTAATTTTAGCATAGAGAACATGTGCTAAAATCCAACTATTCAACTTTAATATTTGTAAATTATCGAATTCAATTATGAACGATATACAAGACGAACAAATAAACGAGCATTCCTTTATTTGATGCATCAAATCTTAAGTTTTTTTATATATAGTGTTTGATTAAGAAATAATCATGTACTTATTTTCTCCTATTTAGCTAGTTACAGTTATGATTGTCGGGTTCACATCCATCCTGACTAATAGATTAACCGAGTTCTTTTATAAAATTACGACCATAATTGGGTGGGAGTCTATAACTATTTAAAATCTTCTTTATTCAGCTGACCACCCTGCAACCACTGAACGTAGCAGCATCGTTATTTAAAGTCTATACGTAAAAGTTTCGTCTACTTTAGATCATTTCTACTTTCAAAAATTGACATTCATAAAGAAAAAAGGGGTTTTAATCGGTTTAATTTAGTTATATTAACGTCCGATTTTAAAGAAGACTGGGTCATTTGAACGGACTTCGTAGTTTTTAACCACAGTCGGATGACGAAGAGACACCTGAACTGACACTCTCTTTGCAAACTTGCACACCAAACCTGGGTTTTGAGAATGTTTTCTTTAAATTCTACGAAAGATTTTTAATAAAACTTAACAGCTAACATTAAATTGAAAAATTTGTATTTAATCGCGTGCATCGATAAAATAATTTCATAAATACTTGTGAATCGTTATTCACGTTCTTAATTAATATAGAGACCACTCTAAAATAGGTTTGCTTACCTTCTTATGAGTTTTATAGAAACAAATGGTTGAAATAAAAGATCTAAATAAATAAAGAAAGAAAAACATTCTAGTGCAACGAATCAAAATTTGAGACATTTCCTCTTTCAGAATATTAAAAGAGATAAACAAAATAAGTTAGAAGAAAGGGGGGGGGATTTGGTAAAAAATAGTTTTTCTACAATTAAGGATAAACTAGAGCCAAAACAACTAGGAATAATCCCTCAACCTTCTGTTTCACGATTCCATGCTTTCACAATTTGCTTCCACAATCCATGCTTTCACAATTTGCTTCCACAATCCATGCTTTCACAATCCTCTGAGTAAACTAATCCAAATTTTAGCAAAATTGGCAATGAAATTTTATGTCAAGGAGGCATAAAGTTTAAAGCAGTTTCCTTAAAATAACCTTCATTGATTATAAAGTATAAAGTCAATGAGCTTGTTACTGGAGCAATTAAAATAATACGTTAAATACTAAGATCAAAGTACAAATTAATAGTGTTGTTGTTGTCTAATGCCACTTGGTCATACCAAGCCCGAATGAGCAAAGCTCTTTCGAATTAAGGCAGAGTGTGCACCTTTCGTTGTTAACGAGCACCGGTAAGGTGAAAGGATGACTTTGCTCGAACACACACGACACAACCCTTTTTAGGGGGCGGTTGAATTCATTCATACACTCATTCATCCATCAGCAAGTCAGAATTTAGATCCAAATCAGAGCCCGACTCATCCCTGATTCATTACCCCCAGAGGTAGCGTTTTGTTATGGGAATTTGACAGTCACGACCTATTTAACGTGCTCCAACTGCCACTGGCCAACATGGCCAGGTGTCGTCCTCGTCATCTGACCGTGGTTCAAAATTGTTAGGTTCGTCGCAAAATAGCCCTCGTGTTGCTTTAAACGGGATTTTAATATAACTAAACCAAACCAACACGGCGGTCTTTGGACAAGACGAGGGCTGAACCCGCGACCTTTCGGTTACGAGACTGACGCTCTACCAACCAGGCTATCGCGGCCCTCAAATTAATAGCACCAGACCTTGGTCAACAGATTCGCGCCATTCAACATTTCTGTTTTACATTTAAACGAACTGAAAGGAAGAAACTGCTTCAAAATGGTGAAGCAACAAACCAGTTGCACACAGCTGACCTCTTCCACCTCGACCGAAGACTCTTAAACCATATTCCGTCTAAAAATAATAGTTACACGAGGTGAGTTTAAATAGTAGCTAAATTTGCACTGCAGTTGCTGCCAACCGAAAATTCCAAAGCTTGCAAAAGAAAAAAAAAGTCGGGTTCGAATGGGTTTGTTTACTTGAGATAATGGTGCGAATCTCAAGTAAACAGACATGACTCCGAAAAAAAACACAAGTCACGCCATAAAAATTTGTATCCGAATTAAATTTTTGTATGGTTCAACACGATTTCCATGAGTTACGAAGCTCAGGGAAAAACATGTATCATTAACTTAGATTGAAGAAAGTGATTAAAGAAGAGTTAGATTCGCATGGTCAGAATTACAATTTTTCAGAACAAAAAAGTAGATAAATGTTACGAAATCGATGTATTTACAATATGTTAGTTTATTTTAGTTATATTAACTTCCCGTTTTGAAGCAACACTAGGGCTATTTTGGGATGGACCTCGTCAATTTGAACCGCAGTCAGATGACGAGAACAACACCTTAGCTGGCACCCCATCTCCAAATTTCCACACTACACCAGCGGAAGCATGTCTGGACTAGACGGATTTTACGTGCACTAGACCCACATACACGGCGGTTCTTAGGTAAAATCGTCTCGAATCTGCATCCCTCCAGTTCCGAAGCCGAGATCTTGCCACCAGGCCACTACAGCCCCATTTAAAATATAAGGGAAAGAATGTGTCAAGCCCTGGCTTGCTTTCGCCAATTTTTTCATCCTCAGTGGTTGCCCTCCACCTTCTACGAAAGAGGTCCGCGGTGGCCTGGTGGTAAGGTTTCGTCTTCGGAATCGGAGGGTTTTAGGTTCGAGACTCGATTCCACCGAAGAACCGTCGTGTGAGAGGGTCTCTTGCACGTTAAATCTGTCAGGCCAAACGTCTTCCCGCTGGTGTGGCATGGTGTGGTGTGGAGAGGGGGATGCCAGTTCTGGTGCTGTCCGGGTCATCTGACCGTGGTTCAAAAGGACGAGGTCCGTCCCAAAATAGCCCTCGTGTTGCTTTAAAACGGCACGTTAATATAACTAAACTAAACTAAGCCTTCTACGAAAGAAACTTCACATCATTTTACACTGCCGAAGGGGGGAGTGGGCCACCGTGACCCAGTTTTCTAGTCAGAACTACCGAATGCATTTTGATAACTTTTATTTCATTTGAAAGCTTATGATTGTATTATCAATGGTCATCTGCTGCTAAAAGTTTCAGTCACAACCATAATACCGATTTTGAAGATTTCATCATATGTATCATTTCACCAATGATCACTAGATACTTCACTTCTTTCATACCAAGAAAAATAACATTTTATCGGAGCCCTCTATCCCAAGAATTTATCGATTTCGCTAATTACCACCAACATGACGATTTCGCTATTTTAGCCAGCTAACTGTGTTTTACTCGTCATAGAAAAAATACAACATTTTGCATTATGATGAGTTTATTCAATCACAATTATTATACTTATATTTTAAATACTGAATTATTATATTTGTAATAAATGTTTATTGTATTTAAATAATATATGTATATTTATAACAATTTGGATAAGCATTTTTCAAAGTGATCGAAAATGTTACCTGGTTAAAGTGTAACTGGCCAATCAGAATGCTCTTTCAATATTCCATAGATATTTTAAGATTATATTTGTGCTTATTTGTGCTTATGTTGCAGTGATTGTATTTTCATCACTTTTTTGTGATTAGTAGCCGTTCAACAAATCTGATTATCACCATTACATTATTCTCACCTTTTTCGAAATCATATTAATGATATTAATATAATCAATTTTCATTAATATATTAAATTATTGGACAGAAATTGATTGAAAAACGACAGGAACGACGGAACATTCTGATTGATTAGCGAAGATGTGAAAATTATTGGCGTTGAAAATTTAAGATATTGTTCCAGTTTCTGAGGAGTCTATGATGCCAGCTTTCTTTTGAGGCTTCCGTAAGAAGAAAAAATTGATTAAATGAATATATAAGATATGTTCGCTAGTGGCCAGTACTGGGAAAACTGCATCAAAGTTTTAATCAAAAAAGAATGTACAGAAAAGAAATTTGAAATTTTTATCGAAAGCTAACAATAATCCAGGTGCCATTAATCATAACGTCAAAAAAATGCCGTTATCCATTTAGTTATTGAAGCTGATGAATTGTTTGATTTTAAATTATTTTAAGTATATTGAATCAGGTTGCTGATCCACTAAGCTTGAATCAATTGCTTCCCTAATCTCATCCACAACTTCCAGATTCAGAGGTCTTCTTTTTCTAGTTCCAGGGAGCACTTCGAGTTCTTCTTTAGCTTCAAATCTATTTATCATTTCCTTACCCTTTGAGGACCAGCGCGCCGGAAATAAAACTCAGTCACGGGACCGAACGCTCTGAAACGGAGCGTCACTTCCGGCCCGCGCATTTTAAGCAGTTAAGCCTAATTTTACAAAAAAAATCGTATAAAATCAGCCTTTTAATAAAAAGACTCCAAATTTATATCCCATCACATATTATAATCCACAAAATTATATTCCCATCACATATCCCAAAACTTCTACGAAACACACACATAAAAAACGCCGCCAAAACCGAACACCACTCATAAATATTTTACTCTTACCCCTTGCAATAATCCACTAAATGTACTATCCCATATTCTCCTAACAAAAAAAAGCAATAAACAAGTCACTTATCTGTCAAAATATAAACACAGAGCGCAATAAATCCCAACCCTTTAAAGAGCCGTGATTCTCACTTTGTTTACATCAATAAATATATCAAATACAGAAGCATAGAACAGAAACTAATGCCCGTTCATGAAGGTCAAATACCATATGAGTCGACCGTTGTGAAAACCATTGCCGTTTAACGCCATCTAGTAGCATTTAAAAATTCAAATAAAACCTTCCGATTTCCGATTACGCATACGCGACGCTGGTCTCTCCATATCAATCGGAGCTCTTCGCGTGGAGGCGACGCTGGGCTGATAAGAGTGGAATCGCTGCGTCGCGTCCACTAGACCTTGGTCGCGAACGGGTTAAGCCATTCGCAGACATCGGTCCTTTTCTCAAATCTTAGCAAAATAGGGATATTCTTTCAAAGCAGCATTGTAATCGGTTTTCTTTTGGTAATAACATTTTACTAACAGAGCAAATTCTGCCTTTGACAAAGTCAAGACTACAACTTAAAGATACAAGACTCTTATAATCATAATAATTTTAAAATTGAAGTAGTAGTCATTTTGACATAGTACAGAGCAAAAACAACGTTTTAATAATCTACAGCGACTTTTATTACAAAAAAAAGAAAGAAAGAAATTGAAATCTTTTATTGCGTAATCCATTTTCCCATTTTGTAAACATAGCATGCACCAAATTTCGTCAGCATACTCCAAATAGTTTTTTTTTTTACAATCCTTCAAACATCTGCACTTTAATTATAACCACCCTGTATTTAATAGTAAAACTAATTATTAAACCATTTTTAAGTGAATTTCTAATTATTATTTGTTCTAATTATTATTATTTCTAATTTCCATTGTTATTTCAGACTTGAAAGCAAAATTGAGGAGATGGACGCATCTGATTTGACAAAATCAATTCTGAAGGACATCCTGAACGCAGCAAGTGCAGGCCTTCTCCAGAAGAACTGTGGCTCTGTCTACTCTCACTGCACCTTGTAGGCAGTAACTGTCGAATTTGATAGCCATTTAGTGCAACAATGTCAATGATGCTGTAATGAACTTTTACAGAAGTTGCGCCAATTTCATATCATTATATACTTACACTTTGTAGCCAAGTGTGTGAGTTTCAGTGGTGTTTTCTTCTTCTTGTGTACAGCCGACCACTCCGCCATCACTGAATGAAGTAGTATCGACATTATTTGTTGTGGCCAACTGCTGTCTTGAAACTGAATATTATTAATTCTCCGAACTGGCGTCCTCTTCGAGGCAGTTGACCACAGACTGTAAATCATTGACTTTCCTCTTCACCTTCCCTTTCATTTGTCATCCTGTTTTACGAGCACCACTTTGAGAAAACCTTCTCAAAGTTCTTTGTGTTCCTCCAAATGAAGAACAATAGAAGAGAGACAAACACTTTTAAAATTTAAATTTTTAGCAAAATACTGCCAATTTTCAACAGTGCGTCTGTGTCAGTATTTTAAGATTTTCTGTCACCATTAGTACTGAGCTCAAGTCATTATTTTTAACTTTTAATTTTTTTGCTTTCTTTGTTCTCTGACTACTATGCATTTCTTTACATAATGCAAACAGTACCGATTCCTCCACAGAATTTCTTTCTTCCAAATATTTCGAAACATGCGGGATATCTCCCATGCCGTGATATAATTTGGATTATCAGTAGATAGTATTTTATTTTTATTTCTAGGGTGGTTAATAATTTTAGTGGTGCTGTGATCAAATCACTTTCCATTGCTAAATTTCTCAGTCACTTCTATCAAATCCATTGGCATCAGTGCAGGATGGCAAGACTCCTAAAGTGCCAATGAATCATGATTTTTTCAGGCTGTGTCCGAGACGTTATAACTGTATGGTTATATTCACCTGATGTCCTATTTTCAGAATTGAGAAAAGGGACTATCTCTAAAAATGCTTGCAGTTACGCTACTGGTCATGCCATACTCCTGATAGAATTGCTCTCAATTAAATAAATATCTATCATACGCATATTTCTATCGATTTTTTTGAGTTTATTACGGCAGGATTTATTAGGCGTTCAGAAAGCCCTTAAGTGACAATGGTTCAGGTGAAATAAAGTCAAAAGTTTAACTTTTGTTCGATTTTTATGAACACAACCATATCAATAGTTGCCCTGAAATGCTAAGAACACGACCATATCAATAGTTAAATGTTAAAGATGAGTAAATGTTATGGCTTTTGTGCTGCGCTTTTTTATGCAATTTTTTAAAATTAATACGTATCGTATGAACGAATTTCAGGAATGGACTAAAATATTGCATGATGAAAGACAATTGTTCCTAAAAATATTTAATCTTTCTTTCTTTTTTTTAAACAACAGGTAAAATAATTCCGAATTTTACACTTTTTTTTTTTTTTTTTTTTTGAGGAATGACGGAGAAAATGCTTCATATATTCATTTGATAGAGAAAATTGGTAGGAAAACTGTGCTATACAATTATTATTTTAAATCTTTTCTGAAAAAGATAAATTATTGTGAAATACAAATAACTTTATCCTTATTTCTCTGAATTATTTAAAAGCAAAAAGAAAGCTATGAAAAGAAAGATTTAATTCTAAAGATACAGTTATTAAATGATTGGCAGATGAATGCCTTATCACAAAAATAACGGTTACTTAAGGTTTAACAGAAAAGCATTGT
>JAPMOQ010046733.1:0-12980 GCA_026543055.1 Argiope trifasciata
TCCCTCACCAAACTTCCACACAATACCAACAGAAAGACGTTCGGCTCTGATGAATTTAACTTACATTTTCTCTAAAACAGGTCTTCCTCAAACTCATAACTCAAATGCTTTATACATTAAGTCACATGATTAGTAAATTAATTCATTTAAGTAAAGAAACTTTAGACGCATTTCATTATTCTTTCCCATTACTGTACTTTAAAATGGAAATGAGTTACTGATATTCTCTTTCCACCCCCCATGAGATTTAGAAATTATTTCAAAAATGCCAATATTTGATTGGAGATTTCCAAACAGAATCGATTATCGTTTGTTTGTTTTTAATTTTCTTTATTACAACTAGGCAACATTTTTGAGATCACCGAAATTCAATCAAATATCTTTGTAAAGACTGATATTTCCCATGCGCATAACCCTTTCGAGAAGGTTTATTTCCTTTTTATCCTCGAAAATTGTGGCAAATTATGTATTTTTCACTGACTTTCATGTTTTTAGCCTTAAAGAAGGAAGTAAATGTGATTAAAATGGAATTTCCAAAGAGAAAGTTTCTGTATATATTTATCATTCTTCCCATTTGATAATCCCTTTTGATGCATTCTGTGATTCCTTCGAAATTGTTGCTAGCTGCCATTTAATGATTGTATCAAATTTTTCCGAAAGAAAGTTAGCATTTTTTTTTTCAATTTAACTCAACTTTCAGAGCACGTTTCGTTATCGTTTCCTTAGATCACGTAGGAAATAACTTGGAAATTCCTTCATGTTTTTCCTTTTGTATTTTCTTCATTAACCATTTAATAGCTGTTGTTTCGCTTATTCTCAATTCATCTCAAAAATTATTATATATGTTACCGAAGAAAGCCGAAATCTAGAGAATGTCAACATATAACAAATGCCCCGGTGGAAGACTGGTTTTTTTATTCACATTCTTAAACATTCGGACGATCACCGGTGTATGTCGACTATCTCCATGCACTGATGGTGAATGAGGAAAAAAATTATTTTGGTTACGTGCTTAAATCATATTTTATTATTAAAACATATTACAAATGTGAAAAAAGGAGAAATCTATAGTAATTAAATTAAAATTTATAAAATTAAAGTAATTAAACTATTAATCTTAAAACCATACTATACAATTTAATTATGTGATTGAGCGGTATACTATTGTAGTGATAAATAGGATAAATTAATATTCTTGATCAAATCAACAAATTCTTGCACACATGCCCCTTAGCATTATAAAGTATAAAATGCGCTACTGAAAAGTTACAAATTTTTGCAAAAAAAAAGCAGAAGGATTCGGAGATTGTGTGTGTGTGAGTGTATATATAGGCATCATCTTAAAATTGAAAAAAAATTATCTGTCACTTTTCCATGAGATTTTTAAACTAATAAAAATAATTGATTGATTTCTCTCAAAACTTTACTTTCAATTTGAAAGTTTTTGTTTGAAATTTAAAGCGGTAAAAGCCTTTCATTCCTTATGTTCGCATTTCTTTTTGTAATCTATATAAATGAAAGTAAAACGTCATTTTTTTAGAGCTAAATTATTAAAAAACGTTTTTTTTTTTTCAGAATTTTCTTGCTATTATTGTGAAAAATAAGGACGGTACACAGCCTCTTTCGTAATATTTAATTAAGCAGTTAATCTTTAAAAATTAAGAGTAAGATATTCTTATCGTTCTTATTCATAACATTCTTATTCAATTATTTTATTCAACATTGCGTCAATAAACCACGTAGTGGTGCTCAAGATCTCTTTAGTAAGCAGAATTGAAAGAAATAGAAACGAGTAAGAGATGTTTAAATAAGATTTACCTTATTGCTTGTTTCTAATTAATATGCTTGTAAATATTATGCAGCAATAAAATATTTGCATTTAATACTGATTAAGTTTTAGTTTTAGGAACGTCCCGTTGTAAAGCAATACTAGGGCTAGTTTGGGACGGACCTCGTCATTTTGAATCGAGGTCAGATGATAAGGACTTCACCTGCTGGCACTCCTCTCTCCACACCGCACCACATCAGTAGGAGTACTTAGACTCCCTTACACGACAGTCAAAAATGCATATTAAGTTGCCATACGCATTTTATGTCAATTAATCGACCTTGTAATTAATGTAATAATCCATAAACAATCATTAGAAACTTATGGGCAAACTGAGCTTTCAGCAGTTAATAAAAATTGTTTTAAATTGTAAGTAAGTTTCAGAGAAACTATGAGATCTTAAAATTTCTGAGTTCAATATATTTTTTTATTTTAAAGAAAAATAAGGTAGTTTTTTTACTTTTATTTGTGTGATATCTTATATACAATAACCTTTTACGTTGAAATTAATTTATATTAAAAGCGTTTGTAAATGTACGCTTTAGGATTCCAGTTAATCCTAATATTGAATTGATTTTTAGTTGTTTTCCTTGCGGCACGCACTTAACACATTAAAGGCGGGGGATCTTGACGAAAGTATGCTAGGTAACGCGGATCAAATCTTAGTACAACGACTCCCGCCTTTAATGAGTTAACATTTTGCTCCCAAATACTGAGATACAAGGCAAAGATTTTATGAGGATTAACTAACAAGCGATAAGTCATCTGGAACAAAGCTAGTCAAATCTAGTTTAGCTAGCAAATCAAATCTAACTAGCAAAAAAAAGTTTTAAAGGAAGGAAATCTACTATCGCAAATTTCAAGTTATCTGTGAGAACGTTATTATTTGTCTTCATTGATTTAAGCCATTAACCAGTTTAAACCGGTTTGAAACAATCACGAGATTTCTCTATCGGTCTCTTTCCCTCTCTCTCTCATATTCTATATATATAATTTTTTTTGAACTTTCATTTTCAATTTTTCTAGCTGGCAAACAAAATTTTGGAGCTCAACAGATTTTGAGATGGGGGAAAGAAACAATTGTTTTTTTTTAATATCGACGCATGCGTAATCTAATATTCTCGTGTTTATTTCAAACCGGCTTAAATTGGCCAATGACTTATGAATGTATAATTTGAAAATCAAGTTGTTACTTCATTTGGCGATAAATGGCCAAATGCGACAACCTTCTGCATTATTTTCTAATAACCTTATTTTAATTAGTTGAAATCATCCCAGAACCAACAAGTTTTATCGATTAAACAAATAATATTTCAATTTGTTTGATTTGTTTTTTTAAAAAAGTAGAGCGAGTTAGGAGATTTCCAAGGAAAATACTAGTACAGCAGACGATACATAATTCGAAAGCTATACAGAGAAAGTCGACTACAAAATAAAACTACATTTGCAGTCGATAGATGTCTTAGAAACCATAGTGTGAAAACCAACTTTAAAAATAAACAAACAAAAAACACACAGATAATCAGCTAATTTGTTGCCTGCGTATTTTGAGGTTTCAACAATTTGGTGCTTTCACTATTTGAGACTTCTAAAACCTCAAGCGGAAACAACATCATGTTCTCACATAAAAAAATAATAAAGTTAAATTTTAATTGCTGTTTTTGTTTCAAATGGGAACAATGTTTAGACATTTACTCCGTTGTAGCCAAAACGCGAAGGAATGCTTGTGTTAAAAGAGAAACTTCGAGCGAGTGTTTGCATACAAGAGGCAAATACTCACGCACGCGTATCTCGTTTTCTTGACCTGACAAATTTTTCTTCGAAAGTCAGATGTGGAAATTCGAGCACCAAACACTCGTTAAGAACACAAGTCATGGTTCAATGTCTTAATTTACAAAATTCATCTAAACGCAATATTCTATCTCTAGCAGAATGTTTTTACGATGTGATACAAAAATTGTTTACATACTTTCAAAGTACTGTGTGAATGAAATAACAAAACATTGTTTAATTCATCACATATGCAAATAAAACACATTGAATAGACGCAGAAAAACATTTGTAATCTTGTTTGGCACTTTCGAATTATCAATTTTTCTCAAATTAATTATCAGATGTCTCCTTTAGTTTTGGAAACTTCAACTAAATTTCATTATTCATTAGATAGGAAAATGTTTAGCAGCAGTAAGTGATAAACAAGTGTAAAAACGGCAGGATACGGATGACGAATCGATAGATTACAAAAACTCCAAGTCTGCAAACACGAAACCAAAGGCAAATAATAGCGAGTAATAGGTTTGTTTTTCCATAACACTTTGGAATGATTGATCGAGAAGCGAGCGAAGCACTTCCGTCAACACTTTCTGAAGTGTCTCAGTTTGGAATTGCACTCAACGTCAAAAGAAATCAAGAGGCGCGGCGATTTATTTTTACCTTTTACAGGAAATAATTTTTTAAACTCTGCAGCTCATTTCAGAAATGAGGACAGATTAGAAATATCAAGAGTCCGAAGAAATTTCGAATTCAAAATATACGCATTCATGCATATTTTCAAACAGTTTTAATTCTGAAAGGAATGATTTAAATTTTATTAGTTGCAGCTGCCCGTGAACACCTGTTCAACTCCCATGTTGATTGCATTACATTAATTAATAATGCTGGCCAACTTTGATGGATTACATCTTGTCGCAACAAATGAAAGTATTATTTTTAATTGCATTTGTACAGTAAAAAATATAGAATTATATTTACAATCTTGTACTTAAATTAAGTATAATTCAGAATCACACAGTTCGATATTATGACTTTGATACTGATAAAAAAGAAATGAAATCTCGTGCATAAAAAATAAAATAATAAAAATTTTTGAATTCATCTATATCGGACTTTCAAGTCAGAAGATTCTTTTTCTAGTTCTTAACTACCATTTCTATGATTCTATCTGGAGATATCAGACAGATTGCTATACAACTAATTGTGAACAAAAATAATAAGAATTCTACTATAAATTTTACAATAAAGATCGTAACAAAGCTTATTTGAAGTCCCGTTGTACATGCTGAACACGATTCCATAAAATCATTCCCTACCTCTTACTCTAAATAAAAGGCTCTTCTGAGGTTTGCTGTCCCGTTATAATTTCAATCTGGCCAACTCTCCTTGCTGTAGCTGTGGGCAGATAGGATGCCCAATTCACTATGCCACCGAATGCTTGCCGACTCTCGTAGCGTAAGAGAAAACTAAAAATAAGTCTCGAGGAAGGATGGTGCAGGAGAGTTGCATCGAATACCCTTTCAAGAGGTGAGATCCCCTCCATAGTAAGCTCTATTCATAAATACCAAGACCTCTCCAAAACTACGCAATAGCTGAAATTGCCAGTCAAAATCAGCCGAAATTATGACTTTAAAAAGTGTTCAAAAGTCCCTTAAAAGTGCAGTTTTCAAGAAGGAAAACAAAACCACAGGACCCAGACGGGCGCTACAGATTTCTGACTCTACAGTGATTGTTTATTTGCTGATACATGTCAAACAGTTGTTCTCAATGTAATTTATCAATATTTTCTTTTTAATTAGCAGTCTCATTTCCCTGTAAGTTCAGCTCATACTCACCATTTGTTTAAGTATTCTTGTCCACTCCATCCAGTAATTACTTCCCCAAAAATTGAATACAGTCCTGCGAATTTTGACACCGATGGGATTCTCTCAGGAGATCCCTGGATGGTTTGTCGTCACCTTCTTTCTTTAAAAAAATTTCTTTTCGTTTTCTTTTTTTTTCTTCTTCTCACTATCGTGGGCTCATCTAACTGGTTAGATAACTTAGTATTATAGGCACCGGGAGCCCAGGATGGCGTTACGTTATGTAACAATGCGGACTCAGTTTGAGGCCCCATTTTACCACAATCTCTAACGCTATATTTCCATCTTCGTGCAAAATAAATACCAGAAATAATTTTAAAGAGCTCTCAATGTACTAGCGCTTTTATTCTGCTAAATTTCTTTCATTTTATGTGACTAAATCTGTTAATCTGTTGCTTACACGATTATAAAAGGAAACTCATTATTGGGTAAGAATAAATTTACACTCCGCATTGACTTTAGTTTGAAAATGTGGTTGCAGTGACCTGATGATAAGGTTTCAATCTCTGAAATTTGAACTCCAATTTCATTAAAAGATCTGCCATTTCTATGAACCTGGACGCGCTATCAGTAACGTCGTGGATCAAAGATACTCCCATTAGTGAAGTTCGGAAGTTTGGAGAGGACACTGACAGCTCAGATGTCGCCCTAGTCATCTGATCAGCAGATAAAATTACGAAGATTGCCTGAAAATAGCCGTAGTGTTGCTGCCAGACTGAATGTTAATAAATAAATGAATTAAGGGACGACAATATAAATTATAGTTCAAAAAAATTAAATGACAATTACTGTTTAAACTATAAATTAATTAGCAATTCTTCATTGTTGTTGTTTTTTTATATATATAAAAAGCGTTTGTAAAGAGTGATAAGACCCGATTAACTTCGGAATTCACTGCATCGGACATGCATTTACCTGACAGAAGACATATTTATATCGTCCTTCTGTGTCATCAGGTAATCCTTCCGTAATAAAATGCAAAATCTCCAGTATAATTTTTTGAGGAATTCAACAAAAAATTCTTCAGAGAACATGGACAAATTTGAACAAAAAAAATATTTTTTTAAGAATCAGTTTTTTTTTTTTCTTTCCTAAAAGTTAGTTTAAGAGAGGGGGGTGGGATAGGAAGTACACATTTTTTCCCTTTTACTTTCTTCTGACCGAGATTTTGAAACAGATTGTTGGTGACTTTTGAATCTCCTAACATGTACCAAATTAGCTATGTGCTAAGAGCCAGAATTCTCCCAACATGTACTAAATTGGCTACGTTTTAAGAGCCAGTATTTGCTTTCAAGACTAATCATATTTACATAGTTTGACGGAAATTCGAAGCCGTGCCATTCTGTAAGTTTATTCATTAAATTGTTTTGCAAATCACAACTGAATGAAACTCACTTCAAAAAGTGGTGTGCTTCACCAAAACATTAAACATAGTCGTGTATGATTTCAAACCGATGGGATTCTTTCAGGGGAACCCTGGAGGTTTTGTCGTCTCATTTCTTAAAAAAAAATTTTTTTCAAAACAAATACTGAAAAATTTTAATTTCATTATTTCAAACAAAAAATGAAAATGTATTCTTGCAGAATGCAAAATTGACCACAGAAGTACATCTCCTTTATGCTAAGTCAAAACTTAAAGGAAGCTTTGCTTGAATTTGGAAAGTTGATTCTGACTGGAAGAAAATGGAAATTTACTCGGTTTTCATTGTACGCTTGTATCCATGCATGTTGATGTACTTGTTATCTACATCTGAAATCAGGAAAGCAACCACAGTTGCTACATATCCCAACCTCATACTTTCAAACTGTTGTTTATCTTCTTGCGCCAAAAAAATGATGAAATTTAACTGTTTCCTTGTGTCAAATCAGCTAATTAAAATGCGGCAAGTAGTTTCTTTGTTTAGTTGTGTCATGTAAGTCCATGCTTTCATAGGATCCGTCGCTTTTGAAATCCATCGAGATTTTACCTGAAAGACGCAAGATAATGTTCAATTAGACTTCTTATGTGACCCGAATGAGCTTCCATAAATTTACTGGAAATAATTTATTCGTTAAGTTAAATGAGTAAATTTGTCGCAATTAAAGAAATTAGGTCTACGAGTGTTGCTGTACGAATGATTAGATTGTTGTTTTAGGTCCAAGGAAAGCACGTGGAATAACAATGCTATATTAAAAACTAGCCGCCTTTGGCGACCATTTGGTTCGCCATGAGTAAAGCGTTCTAAAATATTCAATTAAATCACATATTCATTAGCCTTGAAGTAATTCCGGGCATTGATTGACCTGAAATTAATATTTTCTTTAAGATGATGGACGGAAAGTTCTAAAAGTACACCTTTTCCTAATAATATTCTTTAATTTTATAAATCAGTCAGTTTTAACCATCGGTTATGCTTCAAAAATATTAAAAAAAAATTTCCAAGATATTAAGTATGTTTTTTTAAAGAAAGCGAGAAAGGGAAAAAAAGTATCAAATTAATGATACAGATATTGCAAACGGTTACATAAATATGCCATTCAGTCGGGATTTCAATGCATATCCTGTCTAAATTCAATCAGGTTTACCGTAAATAAAGAAGATTTATTGAGTTAATGATATAGATATTGCAAACGATTGTAAAAACCTTTGCAACCTTTTAATTTGTCGCAATTAAAGAAATTAGGTCTACGAGTGTTGCTGTACGAATGATTAGATTGTTGTTTTGGGTTCAAGAAAAGCACGTGGAATAACAATGCTGTATTGGAAATTATTGTAAAGTATTGTTCTACAGTGTTTTTTGTTATTATTCTAGAAGTCACAAAACGTTCAGCTTAAAAAATCGAGTTAAGAAATTTTCTCATCTTTTTTAATGACTATTGTCACCGTATTAGACTCCCAGACTTCTGGATTTCAGGTGGAAATGACATCTTTTAGGAAAATTTATGTTAAGAATTTTTTTTTTAAATCAAATTATAAAACTTCAGCAATGTAGCAGTTTTTCTGCGTTAACCAATATAATAGAAGAATTTAAAACCTGGCTATCGAATTTATATCTTTTTCGACAGTCATCGATGGGTGGCTTTTAGTGATAATAGTATGATGCATCAGTTGCATTTCCTTATCTTCTTATTATGTTTAGTTTAGTTTAGTTATATTAACCACATCGCATACAATGGCGTGTGTAAGATGCGCATCGAATTATTGAATTTTTAATTTTTAATCTGTAATTAAATGAAAAATATTAAATAATTTAAAATGGAAAAAGTCACTTGGAACGTATTACTATCAAAGAAATTAAAATAATAGTAAATTTTCCAATTAGGAAGCTATTAAATTCGTTATTTAATAAGAAAGTAAAGTAAATTCATATCTAAAGTGGTTAACACCAAGTTTTGAAGCAACAATAGAGCTATTTTGCGACGGACCTCGTCATTTTGAACCACAGTCAGATGACTAGGATGACATTTGAGCTGTCACCCCGCCCCTCTCTCCAAACTTCTACATCACACCAGCGGAAGGACGCTTGACCACGACGGATTTAAAGAGCACCAGACCCGCTTACAGTCTTCTAATTTGAAGAATAGATGGCGATACCTGATTAGGTACGCACCCCATGGTGCACTATGATTGTAAATAATGAGATGCTGCTGCTCTGAGAAGGTGTGCGAGCATAAATGTCACCGTATTTTGTGTGAAATGTGATCATTAAAGAACTGTTGCTGGAAACATACGTTCTATTGCTTCCACTGCACGGATCATAATGATCTTCATTCTACACCAATGACGTGTTGCTTCACATCTTCATTGCATTTGTTATATTTCGGGAAAATTGATAGAATCTTCATCTAACGTTGGTGGCACATAAATTACTCTTGTTACTTATTTTCATATTGGAACGGTTCAGTGTATCCATATGTCATTTCATCACTCAGTGCGGCAACTCTAATTAAAATTACTTCGCTTGTCTCCAGCAGTTTTTAAGGTTGTTGAGAGATTAAAAAATTCTCAAGTTTTAATAAGACACTAAGTACCACTTATACCATTCTTGTGTCACCGACCGTTGAGCGATACTTTGCGTAAAACACCAGTGTGGTGTCACTGGACGGCATAGTGTTAATATTGTCTATAGGAGGACCGTAGACATGGGCTAAAACAATTTGTTGTTCTTTGTAAATAAAGTTGGTGGTAGCTACATCTCGGCTGAATCTTGCAAAGACTAGTTAACTATTTAGAACTATTTAGAACTAACTATTTAGAAGAACTTATCTTTGTGTAATAATTTGAAAAATTCCTACACAAAAGCTTCAGACTGCTATATTTGATGTTTTAACAGCGCTTAATTCTAAGCTTCACTAATCAGCGAAGCTGCAAAAATATTATCAGAATTGCTCTTGGATAGAATGGAAAGATATTCACTCAGAGAAAAGAGAACAAGAAATAGGAGTGAAACTAAATTAAATCTGGAGCTGAAAAAAAAGGACTTACCCATAGCCAAATGAATAATCACTTTCACTAATCTACAGAAATTGATGGCCATACCTTTAAAAATTATCTCACAGAAATGATTTTTCCACCATACCAGCGGGTGACCGAGCTCCGCTCGGAGAAAACAGGTATCGAAGCTAACTCGAAGATTTAAATTTTCAATTGTGATTTATCAAAACAATACATGCCATAAGAAAATTTGCGAAACCATTGGTGAAAAGATAACCGGTTAAAGTGCACCATTGTAAACTATTCTAAACAAAGTTAGAGTTTGGAAAGGGAACTATTCTATACAAAGGTAAAGTAAAGGTGAAGATTGAAGTGTGTTGAAGTTCAATATTTTTGACAAATTTATTTAGAAAAACCAAGCATATATACATACATAAGAAACATATTATAAACCTATAACAGCATAAACATAAAACTTTATTAGTTCGCCATATTGGCTATAGATGGCAGCACGTTACCGCTTGAAAATTTAAGTAGCCATTAAGAAGAACTAATAAAGTTTGAAAATATCCTAACTGTAACTCCAAACTGCTCGACCGTAGCGCTTCAAAACCGGCGCCAATCGATTCCTCGTGGCCAAAAACCCTAGACCCCCAAGTTTACCGGAGTTTATTAATTCTGGGGCGATTTTCGACTTGGCAACCATTCCTCGTATTATAGTATTAGATTAAGATTTCAAAAAATCATCTTTATAATAATATCAATTTTATTTCTGTACAATATTTAATTTCTTTAGTAATTTTTTTAATGTAAAACATAATTTGAAACAGTTACTTTGAAATGTTATGAAATTCACTTTTATCAAAACATTCAATATCGTGATTTTGCTATTGTTAAAATTAATATTTAAAAAAAAAACTTTTTTAAGACATTCATTCCGAAATAGGAATTTTATTTCGTCTTATATCCAATTTTTTTTTTAAATCAATTCGCTCTAATTTGCTTTGACTTATTCATTTAAATTTATATTCCCTGAACTTATCAAATAAAAAAGTGATTTGTGTTTTAAAATGCACAGTTCATAATGAAATTTAAAAGCCAAAAAAGTGTTATTCCTGGACAAACAAGCTGGTCTCCAACGGCTGCTAGCATATAATAATCTATCATCAAATCCCAAGGGGAAGTTAAAAAAAATTGTATTTCATTTTAATATTTAACTATTTCAAAAGTTAACAATTTGGGTGTATAGACTGGTAGGCAAAGATGACTAGCTGTGGTAGATTTAACAATGCGCTTTTGACTGTAAGAATATACGTTTCATTATGTATTCTTCTATAATCTATACTACAATTATAAATCTGTAAGTTTGAATGGATGGATGTTTGTTAGTCAATCATGCTCAAACAGCTGAATGTAATTGGATAAAATCTGGCATTGAAATAGATTATAGTTTAGAATAGGACATAAGCCATTATTTATTTCGGTTAATTGAGTGGTTAATTTTTATTAATTAAAAGTTAACTCTCAGAAAAAAATCTTTTCATTTCCCCCCAAATTAGAAAGACTTCAGTTTTTTCTCCACACTAATGAGGTTAGTTTTAATATGTTTTCGACTGATTATTTCAAACGATTCTAATTATATTTTTAGTGTTTGATGCATTCAAAGTTTAAAATGATTTTTGATTCATTCTAAAGTATTTTTGAATCAAAATAAAACATAATAAAGGAAATTAAAAATTTCTAATATGTATCGCGTTGCTCCAATTGACATTGAAAATTCCCTCAGTGAATTCGTGCAGTGTATTCTGATTGTTGACAACTGTATTTTCAACGTATACGGACTTGATTGTGATTAATTACAATATAAGTGAAATATATGATTCTCAAAATTATACGATTATCAAAATGAAGCCTAAAAATATTTTGCTAAAAATTTATCATGAGACCAAGTTACATAAAAGATTAATTGAACATTTTAGAGAGCATTAATAATGACGAACCAGCTGGTCACTAAAGGCGGCTCGTAATGCATAAAGAAAAGAAACCTCAAGTTTCTAATGTGAAACTATTGATAGTAGCTTTTGTAAGTTGAATCTGGTCTCCAAATTCCTAGTGCCTGTGAAATTTGATAAGACCCAACTTCCTGAATTTGGTGTCATACGAATATCGATTAGCCAAGGTGCGAAATAACAGTTTTTATCTTTTAATATTCTCGCGTATTTCAAAACGAGATCAAATAATTAAACAAAAATATTTCCTAGACAATTTATTCATTTCCTAAGTACGGTATTTACAACAAACTTAATGAAAACATTTATTATGTTATGGACCTTCCCTTTATGCATTAAAAATGAAGTAAGGTATAAATGGTATGACCAGAAGATTCTTAGTTTGCTTAATCCGTAAATGGAAACGGAAGTCAAAATAACTGCGTGTTATTCATTAACTCTGATTATCACATAGTATTTTGTCCTTGAGCACAATTATCTTCCCGGTACCTTCAGATTGTTCTTTCAGAAGCATGTTATCAAAAATTTAAGCATGAACTCACGTGTATAACCGAGTTATTCTTTTTTAAAGTTTTTCTTGTTATTTTTGGAGTCATTAACTCTGTGGTGATAACTTAATAAGCAAGTAACAACCACTAGACACTAGCGATCGCTTTTGTCGAAAGGATAATTTACTGGACTTCAAACCCAAACATCGCAGGTTCGCTCCTTGGCAGAATTCAACCTACACATTCGCACAATTCCAGCCAAACACCTTCACTACAATTCAATGTCAATGTTCACTACAATTCAATGATGCAAAATGAACAAAAAATATTTTAAAATATTGTATTCCTCACTATTATTTGTTGAATTCCAACAGTAATTAAAAATACTGTAATTCTGTAATATCTAACAGAAGTAAATACTCATTAAAATATTGTTTAGATTTTTATAACGTATTTTTTGGATTTTCACATTTCACATTAATACTTTTGGTAACTACATGATTTCTATAACGCATCGTGGTTCCAAAATAAATTCCAATGCTGTTTACAAAAGCAAATGGAGTCCTTTTGGTCGCGTGAGGAAGTTCATGTCTCCAGTGAGTGTTA
>JAPMOQ010046737.1:0-13927 GCA_026543055.1 Argiope trifasciata
ATTTCTCTCTTACAGCCACATCAAGTAACAAGGCGAATTTCTGAAAACCGATTTAACTGAATTCTGTAAAAAATAAATTTGCTGTTCTAAGAATCCCATACGAGTAAGATCTCAAAGTAGAGGCAATATCTCTGTTTTATGAATCTCACATTTATAGAATTTTTCCAACGCATGTAACACTTTCACAGATATTTCTTAATCCTTTCATTTGTGAAAGAAATTTGCGTTCTTTACAAATGTTTTCAAAGTGATTTTTTGTCTTTCGATACAATGCTAATAAAAGTTAGCGATGATGAAAGATCGTTTAATGGTATTTTCATTTTAGTTAAAAATAAAAGTTGCAAATGATAAGAAAAAGCTCTTGTGTGCAGTATAATTTTATTTAAAAGCATTTTTGACGCTACAAATTATCTATACATCTATGTTAAAAAATTACACAAGGAATTATTACCATCTGTAGCAACGAAAGATATACAAGTTCATTGCTAAGTTCAAATAAATGAATGAGCTGTTTTCATCAAATTATTAATTAATTGGGAATTAATTTTATCATTTAGTAAATTGCGAATTTTTTTTGGTTCAAATGCACAATTTTCAGAGACGCCTCAAAGTTTTAACAAAATTCGGTGTCTAAAAAATAAAAAATTTCAGATTTAAGCGATTAATATTTTTAATTAGCTGTCTGCGGTTTTAAAAATTCCTTAAGTGAAGTCTGTAATTTTGCGAGAAATTTTGAAAAATGGCTTTGCATATTATACAGTCATTGAAATCTGTAAAATTCAATACAATTTGATACAGTCTGCAATTTTATTTCAAATGACAGGATTTAAAAACATGGCTTGTACTGTTTTAAACTTTTTGAGAGGATACGAAGTTGATAAGAATATTTGTTTGGTGGAATTTTGAAAAATGGTTTTGTATATTATACAGTCATTGAAATCTGTAAAATTCAATACAATTTGATACAGTCTGCAATTTTATTTCAAATGAGAGGATTTAAAAACATGGCTTGTACTGTTTTAAACTTTTTGAGAGGATACGAAGTTGATAAGAATATTTGTTTGGTGGAATTATAACTTTATAAAATCCACGAAGTAAAAATATTGCCTGGTTTGCCTGATGCTTTCATCTTCTAATAAATAAAATGTTTGTCTGTGTGTCTCTTATGCACTGCCGTTCTGCTTGTCCGATTGCGATAAAACTTCGACATCTTATTATTTGAACTTATACGATGGTTATGGGCATTATGTAAAGTGTTTTCAGATCTATTGATCGCCTCTATTAACCAAGGATTACTGTCAAATAAACTCGCCAAGGAGACACGACCGATTCAGTGAAGACGCTCCATTCAAGCTAGACGTTTATATTTCATAGCTGTTGTGCGCAAATGCTATGTAAGTCGTTGTCTGAGGTAACAGCTTTATTAGAGAGTGTGCGAAAAACATTGAGGGGAACTTGTCCTATAGGTTTGAATTTATAGTTAAAAAATTTAATAAAACTTTCATTTTTATTTCGCAGGATTGTCAGTTTCAAGCAATTATAGATCCCCTTTCGAATCGGATTCTCGATGATCATCAACAAGTCTCAAAATCAATCCTTTCGAATAGGCGGATTAAACTTTAAAGAATCCATACTTTTCACACGGCCCGTTCTATGCTAGATTTCACATTTGGGACATCCAAAAAATTTATTTGTTTCTGCTGAAGAGGGAAAAATGAAACCTGTTGCCTGCCCTAAAGCACTTGAATAATAAAGTCAATAGAAATAGAATAGATTCAAAAATAGAATAGATACTATTGATGCTTCTCCTTCATGTATCCTTCAATTTCAACTAATGTGTTCACTTTCGACAAAAAAATAAATGTCCTTCTTCATCTCCTTCTCAATTAAGCAAGAGATCTATTTCGAATTCCAAACGGCATTTCCAAGATTATTTCTTCTGCGGCAGCAACGCGTCGTGTATGAATCAAAAAAAAAAAAAAAAAAAAAAAAAAAGAGACCTAAGACTAGCAATTTTTATACATTAAGGTATGAGGCTACTTTAAAAACGCTGGTTATCGACCCCATTGGCGAATTTTTTAAAACTGTTATTTCTTGTCACCTCTCTCCCAAACTGTTTATCTTTTCTAGGAAAAGGACCTATCACTCGGGATCACACATTTTTTCAGCTAAAATGTGTCTTCCATTTTCACAAAACTTTCATTTACGTAAAAATTCTCCTCTGTTAACGTTATATCTCAAAACCGAATAGAGGTATTGACATCTAAATTTCAGCGTGTGTTTTAAATAATGTGGGCAATGAAATGTACCAAAAGTTTTATTGCTGGTGAAATACTTTTTCATTAATTCAGAAAAATAAGAAAAAGAAAGTTAGGAAGTTTTTAGAAAAACTGAGATGTAAATCTATGGAAAAAGTGCATATATGCGCATGTTTTTATACATAGTTACTTTCCCTCACAACATTTTTTCTTAAATTTCGGTTCATTTCATTCATCGTCATATTCTACAACTTGTGTCCAAAGAAAAATAGGATGGCTGCATTACCATTTTGTGTAGTGTTGACCGTTTTGGTTCAATTTCATTCAAATTTACAACACATTTCCCTATTTCTCTAGATATATTATGTATTCAAATAATATTGCTGTATTAGTTATAGTATTTTATATTATAATTGACAATATCACTAAAGCATTATAGTTTTAAAAAAAATCCATAGTTTTTTCAAAACATTTCTTTCGAATGTAGTCATATACCTTAAACATTCTCAATAATATATGACCGAAATTAACTTTGGGTGGGTTTCTAAAATCCATTCGGTACACCCCCTGAATTTTTCAGGTGCTGAAAAATTTAAGAATCGTTTGATGGCAAATTCGATTCTTGGGAGTGTAGAAAAGTAAATTCGAAGGATTCCTACCTTGCAAAGTTTGCTCATATCCTTTGGTGAAGAAGAGGAAGGCCTTGGCCGCCCTCTCGGGGGTCTTGAGCAGGCCCTGCCGGCTGGGGTCCTCCCTGATCCCGTGCAACAGGTCCCTGTACACCTGGGTGAGTGCGGCCACCTGTTCGGGCTTCGGCTCCTCCGGCTTCAGGTCGCGATCGTACGACAGGAACTTCTTGACGGCGTGCCCTCCGCCGTTCATAACAGCCTTTTCGCACATTTTCTCCGGAATGGTGTGCAGCGGGCAGCAAGTGGTTGCTTTTTGTAGAACGCCAGAGGGCGCTTCTGACGCAACAGTTCTCACCTGTTGCCGGAGAGGGGGGTGCGCCGTCTTCCTGCTTCGAACGAAGGCCGACAAGGAAGTTTTTATTTGATTGGGCCACTTAAGTGACAGGCGATTTTGTTGCTTCTCCTCTCTCATCACGTGCGTCGTTTTCTTTCTTTCTTTTCTTTCAATTGGTGATTTTGCAAAGATTTAACACCGCACCTCCGTTTCTAGAGCTCATGCGGCCGGCTTGGTATCGATGCAGGCGGACTTCATTAAGTACACAACAATGAATTGGAAAGGTACAGACAAATGGTAAAATACATATAAATACAACATAACAAGAAATGATAAATGCTAGAATCTCGAGTGCAATAAAACTGGATGAATGAACATTGCAATGTACAGTATGAATGCAAAAAAGAGTTAAAAATATTGAGAGGGGAAGGAAAAACGAGTAATGGATAAAGTACGAGCTGTATTAAATGGTGTCCTAAGAAATAGTAGAGTTACTCTAATGCAAGCAGCTCTCTCTGATCAGTTAGGAATCTAATCATGTTTATGATTCTACTTTTGGAAGAAGGATTATTAAGGACTTTTCTGCACCACAGACTTTCTAGCGATGATGAGGGTTTTCTGAGGTGCCATGAAAGAGTAAAAGGGCAAGAAGTCGCAAAGTGAATGGGATCGCCGATTTCTCCACAAGAGCAGTAGTCATTTGCTGATAGATGGAAGCGGTGAAGAAAAGACGGGCCATGTCCTGTAACAAATAGGATTTCTTCACGAGTCCAGGAGAGTGGTTGCAATTTTACCAGATTTGGAAATAGGGAACATCATCGGCAGTTGATCGACAAACGGGCATCAGAGAAGACCAGAAAGAAGGGTCACGTGGATCGTCTGCAGACGGGGTGTAGGCAGTCCCTTAAGGCGTCCGACTGCGTTAAAAACACTGGTTATTGACCACATTGGGGAATTTAACCCCTTCCTTCTCGCCCTCGTGAAATGTCTACCTCTATTTCTCGCGCCCGTGATATTTCCGGGCTGACCTATTCAAAAGGAATGAGCCAAAAATATTAAAACAATCTATTTCTGATGCCCAGAATCGTGTTTATTACTCAATATATACACCAGATGGCTGCCCTAGACGATTTGCCATGTTTTTGGAGATGGCTCATTTATTTTAAACGAGATGTCAGCAGAAAGGAAACTATTGTCCTGATGGTGATGTTGGCCTATGCATCTCACGCTTTAAAATGTATCACACGAGAAAAAATGACTAGTATTTATTTACGTTATGTGTAAATGCAATATAATGATGTTCGAATGCTTAAAACGCATATTTTTTATTTTCTCTCTTTGTTGGAAGGCTAACATTCAGTTATAATAACCC
Source organism: Argiope trifasciata (assembly GCA_026543055.1). NCBI lineage: Eukaryota > Metazoa > Arthropoda > Arachnida > Araneae > Araneidae > Argiope > Argiope trifasciata. The sequence goes on from JAPMOQ010046737.1 coordinate 4,594, forward strand.
TGAATGTTGGCTTTTCCGATTTTTTTTAATTTCAAGCCAAAAATGAACTAAAAAATGAAAACTGAATGGAAATAGTGTGCATACACTCAGTTTTGTATCATTTTCGTGAATAAAAAATAGGCACTTTTATGACCATTTTCTACAAAATGATGCGACCGTTAAGGGGTTAAAAAAATTCTCATTATGTCTTGCAGCTCAGACTCGCCCCCCCCCCCCCAAAATTACCTTATATAAGAAAATCCAGGATCACATATTTTTCAACTAAAATTTGTCTTATGCTTCAATTTTCTCAAAACTAATTTTCATTAAAATTCTCCACCGTTAACAGGATATTACAAAAACTAATAAAGGTATTCAGATAAAAATTTCAGCGTGTGTTTTAAATCATATAAATTAAAATTTCTATTGCTGGTGAAGTACTTTTAACATTTACTAATATAATATATGCTTTTAATATTTAATTATATATACTTTTATACATTTGATGAAATAATTTTTCATTTATAGGTGCTTTTTATAAAAATTAACTTGTAAATTAATGGAAAAAATACATATATGCTCATATTTTTACCCATAATTTCTTTGCATCTCAATATTTTTCTGAGATTTTGTTCCATTTCATTAATTATTATATAGAAAAATTATTTACGTATATATAAGTATTATATACATAAATAATTTTTATGTATAAGTATTTACATAAAAATTTCAACGTGAGTCTTAAATGATACCGGCAATGATATGAACCAAAAGTTTTACTGTCGGTGAAATACTTTCTCATTTACAGGGGTTTTTAGAAAAATTAAGCTGTAAATTTATTCAAAAAACATATATACGTATTTTTTACCCATCATTTCTTTGCATCTCAGTATGTTTCTTAGCTTCTGGTTCATTTCCTTAATCATTGTAATCTATAACTTGTGTGCAAAGAAAAATAGGATGGCTGCATCACCATTTTGTGTGGAGTGTTAATAGTTTCAGTTCAATTTCATTAAAATTTACTATCAATTTTTCCACTTCCAAAAATATATTTTCAAATGGTTTTTTTTGTATTTATAGTGTTTATTATTGACATTTTGCATGACTTTTAGTATTATTTCATTATGTACTAGATACTTTTGGCGATCAGCTGGTTCGCCATGAGTACTGCGGCCAAAAATGTTTTATTAAATGCTTGCGTACTTTGTTTTCGTTATAACTTACTAGCGACTCTGCTCGCGTGGAAATTTCGATGTATGTGCACGAAAAAATATCAAATAAAAAAAATGAAACCTAACCTAAAAACGATTCATGTAAAAGAATAAGCATATACGAAAAATAGATAACATAAATACGATTAAATAACAATAACATTTAACTCACGTAAAAACAATTTTTTTACATTCTATACGCGAAAAAGAACAAAACATCAAATCGAGTTTGGTCAAATACATTTTATTTACGGATCGAGATGGAGATAGCTACAGCAGTATTATACACATCACTTTTAAACTTTTCATTTAAAGGAAAATACAGTTGTCAACAATCACATGCGAACTTTCGCCTTAAGTTGGCGTAACGCAATGCAGATTAGAAATTTTTTTTTCCTTAATTCTGTTTTCTTTTCATTTAAAAGTACTTCAGAATAAATCCGAAAGATCGATTCATTAATGGCATCTGAGCATTTGATTTTAAATAATCAAACACAAAGAAAATAAACTATGAATCGTTTGAAATAATCGGTCGAAATACTGCTAAGCCTAACCTCAAATCTGTTGGGAAAAAAAGGAGCTTTTCTTTTATTTGGGGGGATTTGGCTTTTTGGCGCGAATGTTTATTTTCAATGAACCTGAATAAAAAGTAGCCAGCCTCTGTTCTATTCCGTCTTCGTGCCAAATTTCATTCCATTCCGTTCAGCCATGATGGAGTCACAAACATCCATCCAAACTTTCACATTTATACATTAGTACAGATCAGCCAAATATATTTAAACTTCGAGCTCTGATAGTCGCGTCCCACTTATTATCATAAGAAGGCTTTACGATTATTTGTTCATTGCACTACACATCTCGCTGATTCGCAATCAGTCGTCATTGAATGATGTGGAAAATATCACATCTTATATTTGTTCCATTGCATTACGCTTTCATTTAAACACGTGTTGTACAGAACACTTTCCTCTTTTCAATTTGCATTAAGAGTAAATTTAATCATTCCGTTTGAGTGACGGAACAAAAGAGTAAATTCTGTTTTCATTTTGTGAGAAGTTAATTGTTGGAAAATATAGTTAGAGCTTTTTTCAAAAATTTCAATAGAAATAGATTTACAGCTTAGAGCATTGTTAACAATGAAAAAGTCCTTTTTGGATCTTTCTTTGTTTTCTTTCTACCAATTTGCGTGTGATCTTGCAAAGATTTAGAAATAGTTTAGTTACATTAACGTCTCGTTTAAAGCAACACGAGGGCTATTTCGGGACGGACCTCGTCCTTTTGAACCACGGTCAGATGATGAGGAAGATACCTGAACTGGCACCACCTCTAAAAAACCACACCACACCAGCGGGAGAACGTTTGGAATGACTGATTGAACGTGCAAGAGAACCCCTCACACGACGGTTCTTCGGTGGAATCAAGTCTCGAAACTGAAACCCTCCGGTTCCGAAGCCGAGACCTTACCACCAGGCCACCGCGGCCTAAAAATAGGAAACATCATTTTTTTTTTCATCATTTCAGGGTATAAATCATCATCAAACGTCATTTTCGAGTATAAATTAATTGAGAATAAAGGAGATTTGTTTATTGGCAATTAATTTACACCCTCTTTTATGGAAAAAAAAAAAGCCGTAACCATTAAAAAAAAAGAAAGAAAATTTCCTACTTTTTAGTCTATAAAATTGACTTTTGTAGCTCTTAAGGAATCAAACTACGTTAAAAACAATGTTATCGATCACATTGGCGATTTTTTAAAAAATCTTATTACTTCCTGCAGTTCAAACTTTTCTCTTCCCAAAACAATTTATCTTTCATAAGAAAAGGAAGGCCTCACCTTTCGCAGAGGATCACCTATTTTTCAACCAAAATTTGTCTTTCACTTCAGTTTGTTCAAAACTTTGATTTTCATATAAATTCTGGAAAACTGCTCTTTTATTTATAGGTATTTTTAGAAAAAACAAGTTGTTGATTTTTGGATAAAATGTGCATCTTTTTCCCCACCACTTTTTTACATTTCAAGATTTTTTAGATTTTGGTTCCTTTGATTCGTTTTTATATTCTATCACTTGTGTACAAAGAAAAATAGGATGGCTGCACTACCATTTTATGCAAAATGTTCATCGTTTTGGTTTGATTTCACTGAAGTTAATACAAATGTTCCCATTTCTCATATATTATATTTTCAAAGAATAGTTTTTGTATTTAAAGTGTTTATTATTGACATCTAAAAATAATAAATAGTTTCTATAAAATCCAATTTCTCAAAATTTTTCCGTCAAACGTAGTCGGATACCTTAAATTATTAATATGTGTGCGCACACTAAAAGATTTTTAAAAACATATCTTAGCTTTAAAAACCCAATTTTTCCACATTAGATCATTACTATATGCTTAAGCTCATTTCAGGGAGAAAAAACTATATGGTACTCATTATAAATTAACTAATTAATAGTAATTAATAGTCGTACTGAATAATAGTAATTGATTAAATTAATAAATAGCCTGTTAATAATTAATCGTAATTGTAAAATCTGTGATTATTAATTAAAATTAATTAATTAATAATCGTATCGATTTTCCAATTAATAATAATTAATGTAATAATAATAATTAATAATAATAATGAATAATTATTATTAATAATAATTAATAATAATAATAATAATAATGAATTGTTATTATTATTATTAATAATAATAAATAAAACTGCCCACTGTTTCACGCAGATTATTTTGAAACAGAAATAGTTGTATTTGGTTCATTTCTTGTCGAGTGACGATTGTTTGAAGGAAGCAACAGATATTAAGTAATGAGCTGATGAGCGTATTTTTTGCTGTCTTACATTCTAATTCGTACAGATACATCATTCTGGTTGGAAATGATGCTTAATATCAGTCTTCGAGTTGTCTGCCTCCATCAAGTTATAAAGATGAACAGTTTTTTAAAACTATTTTTTCATCCATGATGAATAGAAATAGCGAGATTTTTTTCCTGTCATTTTGACTTTTCAACATCCATTAAAAATTTTTTTCCATACATATAACTGTGATGGAGGCACAAAACTGCCCACTGTTTCACGCAGATTATTTTGAAACAGAAATAGTTGTATTTGGTTCATTTCTTGTCGAGTGACGATTGTTTGAAGGAAGCGACGTAGTGAGAAACATATCCTTCGTCAAGTGAAACGGAAATGAGAGTTTTGAGTGAAAGCACCTCGAGAAAATTCTTTATAAGTCGAGAAATATTCCGAATTTGGCCAACATCTCGATATCGTGTGAAAGCTGAAGGATCAGAGAAAAATTTCCAAGCAATTAAAAAAATATTCGATATTTTGAACGACTTTCGAAGTTGCAAGTGCGAAAGTAAACCTTAAAACTTATATTTGATTATTTCTCTGGAATTTCGATTTGCCATATGGAAAATTTCATTTATTAGGTTGGAAACGGGTGTTGAATGACAGCAAATCTAAACAGAAAACGCCCATTTGAAAGTTCCCAACTAAATATTTAATATTTAAGTCTTCGACTAAATAGTTAATATTTAAGTTATCAAGTTGAAGACATCCCCTATTAGACGTACACACACACATACATACATACATACATATATATATATATATATATATATATATATATACACACACACACACACATACATACATACATGCATATACACATACGCACTCACACACACATTCATAGATAGATTTAGATATAGATGCACGTGAGAAAAATTTATTCCTGTAATTGATACTTCAATCAAGTAATTTCCATGGAGATTTTCTCAGTTCAAAGAATGAAGGCCCAAGTTAATCGTGCAACCAGAAGTGACTTCATTCGATAAGCTGAAGTCGTCCCCATTCGGTTGTTTGGAAACTGAAGAATCTGAAATGCGACTGGAATGCAACGAGACAGGCTCAAATTTATTAAAAAATTTATTGAAGCAAGGAAAATTTTGAATTTATCGAAACAGCCAAAACAGGAAGATGAGCAAGCGTGACATGATTATGTAGAACTGTTGATACAGAAACCTGTAATGCGATTCCAGACACATTTAAAGGTAACTGTCTCATTTTAATCGATGCCTGCGAGTCATCGCTTTCCTACACGAATGACATTCAGGACTCGCTCAGATGACTCCCATTCAGCGTGCATTCTGCCAAAAGCAACATCTCACAATCCTGTTGTTGTTGTCTCCAGTGGCACTTGCCATTGACAAACCCGCTGATCGCTGTCGGCGATTCTAAGCCTGAATGAGAGTCCCTTATTTATCAGTAGCGAGGGCCAAGAGAACGACTTAGCTACATCCTGCTTCCCATTCGCTTGCTCAACTCCTTTTTACAGGAGGGCACATTCACACTGCTCACAGATAGAACACAGAATAAAAACCATGCCCGAACCACGACTCCAACACCAGGAAGACACCCTACCCCTAAGCAAGGACGCCGGCAGGGCTTAAGGGTAATTCATATCACTGACCTCTGACCCGCCACTAAGGCACATGGATGAATCACTCAAGACTGAATGAATGGTCCACCGCTACAGCAACACTGGCAGGAACTGTGGTGGAGTCTTAAGGGTCATCATCGGCCATGGTACAACCCTCCCCGTAGGGTGTACGTCCCGTCATTAATGGAATGAGTCAATGCCCCAACCTATCATTATGCCCACCGGTTGGCGAGATCCAACCCTCTCGTCCTCATTTCGAGGTGCCCTCCTCTGGGGATTGTCTTCGGGTAGTGTGTCTTGTTAGGGGTAGTATTCGTATAGGAGTAGCGTTCTTCCTATAGTTCTTATAGGGGTAGCGTTCTAACAATCCTAATACAATCTATTTGTTGTCTAATCATCCACAACAGAAGTCACACTAATGATACTTTCGTTTGAATGACGCGCATGACTGAAACCTTAACTACTATACAGCGCAAAATGTCTTTTTTTAGTCAATAAAGGGGTTTGAGCTGTCAGTATTTAGCTTTATTATTTCCCCAATAATCCCCAAGTCAAAATGATTTGATACGCCGTCAGACATTTCTTTAGAAAAAAAAGGACTCGTTGGTTCACAGAGGTTCGCCAAACCAGGTCTTGTTCAGCGGGAAACTGATTCGAAATCAGGGATTCCATTTCAAGAGAGCGAACAAACTCTTTAAACACGGAATTTGATTCAAGCCTTGAACTGTTCGAAGAAGCTGGACTCATGCTATTAACTACAAAGGCTTACTACTGCGCGGTTCGAAATGTATTCTTTTCGTAGTCAATAAAGAGTTTGGGTTGTTAGTATTTAGTTTTATCATTTTTTGAATCATCATGGGCCAAACGGCTCGTATATACCTCATCTTGCTTTTCTGTAGACAAAATGGCACGTTGATTCCTGACGGTTCGGCACCTTTGAATCAGAAAGAACTGAAAAAGACATCGCGTCATTTGGAATCAATTATTCTAAATTATTCGCAACTTCGGTTAAGTTAGGATAATTGATTCCAAATGATGCGATGTCTTTTTCAGTTCTTTCTGATTCAAAGGTGGCGAATAAAACTACAATGGTTTGACAGGTGGTGTATGTACAAAAAATGAGGAGCCACTTTCGACATTACTCCTAATCCGGAAATTAAAATAAGAAGATACCATCCACTTATAATCCAAATCATATCTGGACACGGGAGATTTCCTGTCTGTTTCCAAAGATGTGGAAGAACGCAGGCAAACAAATGAAGTTGTGGAGAAATGGGTACAGTTTACCACAATTGAATGGAGATCTCAGAGTGATGGAAGGACCTGAAGATGGTCAATAATGGTTTAAGTACAGTACTGAGGGTACCGGGTCATCTCAAAACCTTGAAGGATAGGATGTGAAAGATGGACAGTTTCATTCCAACCGTTTGAGAGAGTGCAGGTGGGGAGAAAGACAGCTATTCTCTACCCCGAAAGAAATGCTAGTTTGACTGTTCGGTCCATGTGAGGTTGGACAATACTTTTTCAGCAGTCGACCCCAACACATCCTGTCGATACTGCTGCGTTCAGGGGTGGCGTCGGCTGTATGCAAGGAGAAGGTTAAGTGAGGTCTTGGAGATGAGCTGCATTCTTCATCGCTATCTATCACCGGACACAATTAGATATTGTTATTCAAAGATCGATATTATTATTAATCGTGATATCATTTGCTATCATAAGGTGTTAATAGCATCTCTTAAAATATTGAAAGAACGACTCCAAATAAAAGGAAGTATCAATTTATGTAATGATAAGTAATAGAATTTTTAAAAAAATCACTTCCTACTTATTTTTTTTTATATTATTAATGCATTTCTTATTTTATTTATGTTCGAGTGTCACGTGGTCATCTCACAGCTTGGCGACCTGGTGGCGGATTTGGCGACCAAAGAAGAATTACTGGAAAATTTTAATTAATATTTGAAAAAAAAAAAAAAACTGTATTAACATCGAGTGTCATCCACTTCAAGTTTTAAAAAATGTATTTGAACTCGAGTGGATGGTTGAAAAGTATTTAATGAACGACTGAAAATTTGAACAAGATATTTATATTTATGGAGAGTGTGAACTAACTGTAGGAAATGAAAAATGTAATACTAAGCTCCCTAGTGTTCTGGGCGTCCCGGGTTCGGGCATGGTTATTATTCCTCGATCTATCTGTGAGTAGTGTGAATGTGCCCTCCTGTAAAAAGGGGTTGTGCAAAGGAATGTGAAGCAGGAATTAGCAAATTCGTACTCTTTGCCCTAGTTGGTGCTACTGAACAAACAAGAGACGCTCGTCTTCGGCTTAAATCGCTTACATGTCGGTCGGCGGGCTTATAAAGTGCCATGAGTCACAAAAACAACTAAGCTGTCAGTAATTATTATATTAAATAACTTTAACAGATTATACTATTAATATCATATGATTATTAGTATATTATTATACTAATAATATCATATCATATTATATTATTAATATAATCTGTCAATACTTCATAAAAATATAATACTAAGGGCGAAATCGGATGGTTTCTTTACTTTACTTTTTTTTAATGCGAGTGTGAAATGCGAGCAGCGAATAAAATTGTGAATTTAATCTGAAATAATTTATTTTTTGTTTTTATTTCTGAAGATGAATATTCAACGATTCGACAAAGAAAAGTCAACAACCTTCTCATAACCACAAGGATCTTTTCCTCAAGGTTATCGTTCAGCTAGGGAATAGGAAACGGCTTATCTTATTACAGAACGGCTGATTCTAAATGACTGGCTTCAAACGAGTCCTTTTAAGGTATCCGACTGCGTTCGAAGGAAAAATTTTGAAAAATTGGATTTTATAAAAACTATTTATGATTATTAGATATATTGTCTAAATATAAAAACTATAAATACAAAAGAAGACTATAATTTGAGAAATAGGAGAATGTGTAGTACATTTTAATGAAATGTAACCGAAGACGGTTTATACTCTACACACAACTGCAATGCAGCCATCCTATTTTTCTTGGCACAAAAGATTTCGAATAGAAGGATGAATGAAAGGAACCAAAATCGAAGAAAAATGTTGTGATGCTAAGAAGTGATGTGGAAAATATACGTAAATATGCATTTTTTGCATTAGTTTATAACTTAATTTTTCTAAAAATACCTACAAAAGGAAAAAAGTATTTCCCCAGCAGCAAACATTTTGGTTCCTTTCATTGCCCGTATCATTTAAAACACAGGCTGAAGTTTTTATGTAAATACCTCTATTAGTTTTGGAGATATCATGCTAAGGGTGGAAAATCTTTATGAAAATTAAAATTGAATTTAAAAACAAATTTTAGCAGAAAAATATGTTTTGCATAAACTTCCCCTGGATGATAGGCCAGGCCTTCCTTTTCCTGGAAAGAGTAAACAGTTTTGGAAAGAGAAAAATCTGAGCCAAAAGAAATAACAATTTTTAAAAAAATCTCCAATGTGGCCGTTTAACGTAGTCGGATACCTTAAACGATGGAATACGGTAGTATTTGTAGAAGTGTCAACAAAAAAGGCCGATCACAATAAAAAGCAACACAAATAAAAACGAACCGGTCAACGAAACAAAATAGAAAAAGCAAATCAATCGTGAAAATCGAAATACTGTGTAAATAAATATAGGAGTATAGGCCGGCCAATGGATTCACTTCCAATTTT
>JAPMOQ010046747.1:0-10630 GCA_026543055.1 Argiope trifasciata
TTTTCTTCTTATTTTTCTCGCTTGTTTTTGAACTGATAAAAATTTCTATTTTTATCATTTGTTTCTAATTCATGAAGCTTTAAAAATTCATTTTCTTAACATTTTGATACTTACTAAATATTCTGAACTTTCAAGAGGTAAATTATTATTCTGAAAGCATATCTGGAGTGATTGACATTTGCATTTCAAATCTATCTGTCAAATGGCATGCTGTTTTTAATATTTGAAACAACATTTATTTTAATTGTTAAATGAAGTAGATTTAAGGAATAAGTTGTAAAAAAACGTTTTTAAAAACTGTTAAGACTCTATTTACAATTTATGTCTAATTCTTTAATGATCTTATTAATTCTTCTAACAAGACATTAGAAAGAAGAAAAAACAATTTATCAAAATTTTAGAGAACAAATAATTCTTATTTATTCAAAAGCTGAGTAAAACTCATTCGCTTATTTGTATAGCCTTGATATGTTTTATATAATTTGTGTATCCCACACCAGATGGCGCAATTTTGCTTATTTTAATTGTTTTCTTCCCTTTTCTGGTACGTATGTACTTTAAACCTTTTCTTGCACATAGTTTCTCCTCTGCCTAATAGTGGTTCTGTAATGGCAATTTCTTTCTCTTCTTACAATGTAGCGTTACTTCCCTTAATTCGATCCCTGACTATGTATATTCCATTGCTCTTCTACTTTGCTTTGATCAAGAATAAATTTGAAATTTTGCTCCTTTGAATCTGAAATATATACCATAAGATATAAAAAATTACATTTAGGGGAGTAATTTATAAGAGAAAATTTCTACAACGTGATTTGATTAAAAGGACTTATCTTGCTTTTGAAATCAATTAGCAAATGAGCAGATCTTAGTACTCTAGAACTTTTAATCGTTTTAATTAGAGAATATTAGATAAAATTTAGAAATAACAATTAGAGATTTCCTTTAAAATGTTGAATTGTATTTTAAGTAAAAAAAGAACTTCAAAATGCTTATAAGAGATAAAATTTTCAAATAAGGTATTTATTTTTACTCGTTATTACCTTTTCTATTAAAACGAGAAAGAAACATTTTCTAATGCCATTTGACTTTTTCATATTCTTCTACAGTGCAAAGTGTTTTCATCTTTAGTTCACATTGATGATAACGGACTGTGTGTTTGAATTTGCTTTTTTTGAGCGGACAGTTTAACATTTTATTAAAGATTACTAATATGAAGTCAAGACAGAATTACGAGTTCGATTTATCCAGGTATTTGGTATATAAATCACTGTGCTCCCTTACAAATGGATTTAGACAAACAGGTGGTTAATTCACTGATGTATTGCATGTATATCTAAACCAGTGACAAAACCTAATTTCATTGTTCATTTCATGTCTAATTTCATTTATTTAATTTGTTGCATATGTGGTGGAAGTTCATAAACCAAATAATATCTAGGGGACACAAGCAATTGTTTTTGTTTAGTGGCTATGTTACAAGGCTTCTAATCAAAAGGTCCTGAGCTATTCTGAGCTAACACCACCTTCCACAGACTTTTTAATTTTCAGATCCAAATTCACAGAGCTGAGACAAAGACAGCCTTGCAGTTGACTAATATATGATTATTTGTATTAATATATTGTTACGGAATTTTCGGGTTCCTTTTCCGATTTGTTGGCCGATGAAGAAACACAGTGAAAAGGCGTTAATGGCAGATTATATCATGATATCACTTGTCAAGATATCATGAGTGCAGATTGTGAAATCTATTCCAACAGAAAAATTAAGGTGGAAGACACCAAGCGAATTATTTTGCAATATTTGTCATCGTAAACCAGGACTTCACATTAGAGACTGTTTTGAAAGATACCACACAATGGCTAATTATAAATTATAATTTTACAATAAAACATTGCATCAAAACATATTATGTTTACATTATCGAAGTATATAAAAGAATTAATAAATTGGGTTTTCCCTTCATAATCATGCATACTGTGTAACATTTGCTTGTTGACTTGATATTAATCCCTGCCAGTACGACACCTACGTAAAAACTTAATGCGATAGCAAATTTCTAGATATTTCACTGAGTACGTTTTTGTAAATATCGTCTAGTACTTTGAATCTACTTGGATGCTAGTTTAATCTTTTTTTGATGTAATACAACTTCTATTTAAATCTATAAATGCTGTTTCAATGTTATTGGATAAAGATTTAAATAAATACAATTTTTTAAACTGAAATTTTTATTATTATCAAGACAATAAGATCAAAATTCTGATTATCACAATTGGTTTCAACATTCATACATAAAGTTCAAACACATATGAAAACAGAAAAACTAGTAATAATTAGTTAAATAAAGACAATATTTAAGCTTTTTTTAATTTTGCGTCTTGTAATGAAATTATGACATCTTTAAAACAAACAATTATTCAAAATAGATATTTTTGGAAAAGGTGCAAAAGAACACGTACCAGCATATTTTAATATTTTTAAATGTCATTATTAAAACAATACATTTTACACTCCAAACAATATCAAATTTTACTTTATGAATCAATAGCAAATAGAATTACCAAATAACTTATTTACTATTAAATATCTAAACAGATGAATTTTTAAAAGTATGATATTTATAGAAGCAATATATTTCTTTCAAAATATTGTGATTACTTTTCTTAGTACATTGAATTCATAAATTATTCTATAGGAATAAATAATTTTACGCAATTGGATCGAACAAATCAGTAGTAATTTTTCATATATTGGTGTTTCCTGATTGGTTAATTTTTGTGTCATATTATAGGTTTCTATGAATAAGATAATCTGTGAAAAATGTTAATAAATGTTAAAAAGCCATCTATCTGAATAAAATGCGAGGCTGCTGTTTCATAAAAGTTTTTAAAAACTTTATTATTCAAAAACAATGCCAATGCGATCAAAATACATTATCCACAAAAAAAATTGCTTTATCTAAGTAAATTACAAATAAATTTTATTGTGATGGTATGATAAGAATTATGGTACAAGCATATTCTTCATAAATATTTTTTGACATCACCTTTCATAGGAAATATGAAGAAGTATGATTGGAAGGTCATAAAAGGTCAAAATCAGAAAGTAGAGGGTGATAAAAAAAGAGGTATTCGAAGCCCTGTAGCTAGTTATGTACTGGACAAAATATAACAAACACCATTTGGTCACCATTCTCATTATGGTATGCGTTTTTGTTTTATCAAAAATAAAAATATACCAAAAAACGCCGATAGGGAAAATTCTAGCCCTGCAATCGAAAACTTCATTATGTAATTTGCACATACGGGTACTTTATGACATGATATCGAGATAAAATGAAGGGTTGCCGGAATTTAAGTCATTGAGATTCGATAGGCCAACAGGTTTATTTGGCTACATCTTTATAAAGATTTTATGTTCTCTGCATTTAAGAATTCATGTTAGAATGCAAAGCGGTAGTGGTTGTTCCTTGATCTGAACGAAATTTGAATCCAAGAAAATCTATCAATTGTGGAAAAATCCATATAACAGATACAATATCTATTCATAGTAATTGCATAACCTCATAATACATTTGTTTTCAAATTAGCACTGATGACATTAAATTGCAAAAATAAATCAATACAATATCAATACATTTTAAATGTATAGATCATAGATACATTTGTTTAGCAAATAGCACTGATGATATTAAATTACAGAAATGAATCAATACAATATCTATATATTGTAACTGTATATAATATCATAGATAAATTTGTTTAGCAAATAGCATTGATGATATTAAATAGCAGAAGTAAATTAATATAATATAGATATAATATCTATGCATTGTAATTGCTTAATATCACAGATACATATGATTACAAATACTGCTGATGACATTAAATAATTAAACTAAATCAACATTTATAAAAAAAAATTAAAAAAAATACTGGAAATATTCCTTAATGATGAAAAAAACTGTTTTAACGAATCTTGTGTGCCACATCATAGTTTCAGCTTTTCAATTGAAATCTTCGTCATTTCAAACTTCTTTACTTTCCCCGATTGTGTCTTTGGAAATTCTACAACAAACATTATATATCGCGGGATCTTGAAATGGCTTATCTGAAATTAAACAAGGTAGTTTCTATTCCTGATTAAATTATGTAAAATATATTTTTTATATAACTAAAATTAATTCATCAAAATAAATTTATTTAATTTTCAAAGTGAATAATATAACTAGTAATTACAGGCGAATATCTGGTTCGTTGGGATTAATACCAGCTAAAATTTTCAATTAAATATTTTATTTAGTATGGTTCCGCTATAGCTTCTTCAGCAAAATGCTTTTAAGATTTAAATTTTGGTAGTCATATAGCTCAAATTCTTTTTAAATTTTACATTGCACTATATATCTTACTAATTTTCTGTTAGCTCCAGTAAAATTTGAATTGTAAATTAAAACGAAACTGATTAAATTTCAATGAATACAAAAACTTTTTTTGCTAAGACCAAATATTTTTTTTAATTTGAGCATTAAAAATAGAATAATTCAACACTGAAGTTCTATGTGCACTACTAAATGCTTTTTTCCTAATTTATCCAATATCCCATATAATTATTCAATAAAAATCAAAGGATAATCTTTTATACTATTTTAGTCAATAAATGTCCTTTTAAAAAGTTATAAAGTCTAAATTTTATATAGCTCTTTAGTCTGCACTTTTAGTCATATTCAATGGGAAATTCTTGTTGCACTATATTTAAATTAAGAAAACATTTCTATCTTTTGCTCCAATTTTATTAAATAATTCTTCGAAAAATTGCATAAATTATAAAAAATGTTATTTATTACACATAAAACTTCAGTGTTGAAATATTTGATTTTCTATACTCATATTTTTAACATATTTGGTTTTAGCTGAGAATTTTCCTATTATCGAAGTTTCAATTTAATGTTGAAATTTTCTTTTTTAATTTAAAGTTCGAATTTTACGGGAGATGGTCGGAAAATAAATACATAAGTTTAGTGAATTTCTTTTGTAAAATATTTATATTACGTTTAAATAAAAAAAATCCCAAAAAATGTATTATCATGAATAGTAATAATCTCGAATATGTTATCATTCTATGTAAATGTCTTTGGACTCTTGTATCTGTAGCATTTTGTCCAGTTCTGATTAGATTGTTTGACTGGAATGCGATCGGAAAATCAGAGCAGCTTACTCTGCAATGTTTATTTCTGAAGATTTCCGAGTGAACTGTAAACAAGAGCGTGTACTCAGAACGATAGTTTAAGTGCAATTAAGTGCAATTCTTATAAGAATGAAGAAGGCCGTAATCTTATATTTTAAATAAGCATATCCTTTTAAATAAAATTTCGTAGTTTATTCAAACTTTTCATTATTCTTCACTTCTGGTTTAGTTAAGTTTGCTTTAGTTTAGTTATATTAACACCCCGTTTTAAAGCAACATTAGTTAGTTGCTTAGTTATAGTAGTTAGTTGTACGAGTTTAGCTGTATTAACGTTTCAAGTTATTTTGGGACAGATCTTGCAATTTTGAACCATGATCAGTTGACGAGGATGGCATCTGAGCTGGCACCACACTCTCCAAACTTTTACACCCCACTGACTGGAGGACGTTTGGCCCCGATGTATTTAGCTTGCACCAGACCTGCTTACACGATGGTTCTTCGGGCAATCGGGTTTCAATCTTGGAACCACCAATCCCAAAGTCGAGGCCACCACAATTCTCTTTACTTCTGGATGTAACGAACATGAATTTAACGTTTGGAAAATAGAACATCGGCAAGTTACTAAAGCACATGAACGAATGAAATTCTTTACTGAGCACATTAAATAATGATCCTAAAATGTGCATTCTCTGTCTGTCTGACATGTATTCCGTAAATAAATGTGAGCGAAGACGAGTGACCCTTGTATATGAGTAGGAATAAAGAGGAAATTATTTTCAATCATGTTCAATCCTGAAATCTGGAGATGCGAGAAAAAACAAACAGAAATCATTATAGGATGACACGAAAAATATATAAAAGGAATGGGTCTCTAATAGTAATTGAAAATTTATTTATTTTTAAAATAGTGAACTGATAAATTGTTGGATAGTTGAACAATTGCTATAAATAACGATTGCAATTAAAAGAATTCCGTTTGATTCATTTCAAACAGTGATCATGTTGTTGCGCGTTTCAATGATGTCTGTTCCTTCCATTATTGCATTTTTAAAAATCTGACAAATTCAAGAGATGTGCAAAGGAAAAGATACGAAATGACACTGGGGGTTTAAATGAAGATTTAATTCAAAGTATGTTCCATAGGGCTGAGCACAACGATTCCATTGATTAATGAACCGATGGATTCCTTGTTCCTAGAATTCTTGAGGCAGTGACGAGACCCAGTCCTTTCCAGCTACCTTAAGTTTGCCGTCCGAGTTGAAATGCTCGACTTTATTTTATTTATTTATTTATTTGAGGAGTCAAACACATAAAAATCGCAGGGTGACATGACCTGGTTATAAGGCGGATGGCCGGGCTGCTTCCCCTTGAACTTGGTCAGTTACGCGTGTGTGACCTTGGGGTCGTGTGAACGCTCGTTATCAGAGCGCGAGGTGCAGAGCATTATCCTTTGTGAGTAATCCTGATCTTTTGTTCTGGATTAACGTATATAATCGAAGTGTCTCGTAGTACACATCGGAGTTAATGGTTCTTCTGTGTTCGAGGAATTCAACAAGAAGCGATCCTTGGACTGCGAACTCAAGAACGCTATGAAGAACTGGGTTTCGTCACGGCCTCAGGAATTCTGGGTAGAAGAAATCCTTTTTCTCGTTAATCAATGGGATCCTTATGCTCAGGTCTATGGTTTTTAATTTGGATAAAGTGTTCATTTATACCCACAATGTTGTTTCACACATTTTCATTTGAACCCCCCCCCCCCCCGTGTATGATAAAATTTTACTCATAAAATTTTTTTATCTGTTCTTTATTTTCAGTTTATCATATATATATGTGTGAATTCCTGATACAGGATGTTTTAGAAGAAAACCTTCCAACCATGATATGCAACTGACCTTAATACCTGTATTTATGTCCCTCATGTTTTTCCTACACATGCATCATGTTTTTGCACGATTTTACAATTTTTCAGATTATTCACTTTTTGATTTCAATTATGTAATATCTTTTTTTTTTGTTGTTGTTTTTTTGCGTCTTGGATTTTCGAATAAAGTTTATTATACGTTTAAAAAATCGCATAGTAAATGGGAAATTGAATGAGGCTTAGAATAATATTTAATAAATTTTCGCTTTCATGAATCTGGTGGATGATGTTTATAGGAAATTAAATCATATTAAAACCCATCAGTTAAAAAAAAAAGCTGCATTCGCAACAACAGAAACAACACATTTTTTCGTATCACAAAACTTAAAAATGTGTTTTTTTCGCTGAAGTGAAGAAAAACATTTGACTCTTTTTTTCATCAGTAGCTTAGAAGGATATAATGTTTTTACTCATTATTATTATAGCTGTAAGAGAAAATTGTAAAACCAAAAACAGATTGAACCGAATATTATTTGAACGTGACAATAAGGAATCAGATAATATTCTTTTACCTTTCCTTTACAGAACTTTTTAATTTCTTCTTCTGTTAGTTTTTTCCCTTCTTTCAGGCAGATCCATGCACACGCTTCTTCGCCCATTCTTTTATCCGGAACACCACAGATCTTAAACATTAGGCATTAAAATTTATGAGAATCCGTTTTAACAATTCATGTAATTAATTTAAATATATACAGGGTGGTTATAATTAAACTTCCTTTATAAACAGCATCCTATAAATGAGGGAACGGATTTCAAGGAATTTTGGTATATAGACTAAAAATGAGATGTGCTCAAGGAATTTCGTTTTTTAAAAAAATTCCAAAATATCTACCAGAGAGCATCTTTTCGGGAAAAACACATTTGGTCATTTATTTAACATAATAAATGACCAAAATGGAATAAGAAACAATATTAACATTTATTGATTAGTTTCTGATCACCTTGTCATCGAACCGCAGTATATAAAAGTAGAAAAAATAATAAGACTCTGATGGAGAAGAAATTTTACATTTTATTAATCTAGTTATTGTCCTGCATCATTAATATTGCTTCTGCATTCCATTTTGGTTGTTTATCGAGTTAAATTAAATTTAATTTGAAATTTAATTTTTTTTTCCGGAAAGGTGCCCTTTTGTGGACATTTTGGAACTATAAACGCTTTTCGAAATTCCGTATGCTCATCTTGTGTATAATATGTATACCAAGTTTCGCGGCAATCTGTTCATCCGTTTGTGTTTATAGGGATGCTGTTTATAGGGGAAGTTTAATTATGACCATCGTTTATAGTGACTAAATTAGGAATAACTTATGCTTGAAATTGAGCCTGCAAATACTAACATAAACTTCCTGTATAGCAGGGTGAGTGTTTAAGAAATTTTCAACTTCCAGAGGATATATATTTTCTCCCCCTCGATTGATCATATCTGTGATTCTTCCGACAATTTTTATCAGACCATCTTCGTTCATTGTTGCCAGGTCTCTGGTAAAAAGGAAAGAAAATACAATAAATAGAATGTCATTTGTTCAAGCATAATATTTAGAATTAAATACATGTAATGATGTATTGCTCATTTCTTCGTCTTTCTAACCCAGACAAATAGTTTTAAAAATTTGTATTGAGGTATTAGAATCTAGAGGCATCACATAAAGGTGCAAATCTGTCTGAAAATATATGAGCAAATCCAATTTTGTAAGTTTTCATGCTTCATTTTACAAGTATCGATGATGTCTGTGATACATTTGATTTGAAGTGAGAAGAAAATGAAATTACTGAATAATCGAAAATGTCGATAAATTGACATGATGAACAATTGAAACAGACCAGAAAGTACACGTGGCATGAAAATAAGTGTTTAATATTTTATCACCGATTCATGTAATTCGAGAAGAAATCACTGATAACTTAACAATTTTAAAATGAAAAATATTCGTTGAGGAATTCGCTCAAATTTTGATCTCTTGTTGCACCTATAGCATTATAAAATGAGATAATGCTGTCATGATATTCACAATTTGTTTCATAAAGACTCCCCCTTCGCCTCGAAATGGTTGATAACAAACCATATTATAGAAATGTTCGATGCAAGACTTAAGTGGTTATTCATTAAAATACATATCTCCTAGAATATCCGTTATACAGTACAGAGAGATAAAGATAGCCATGGTATTCACATTTTACACTCGTGTCCATAAATTAGGGATAACTCAGAGTCTCGCTGAAATCGAACTCTAAAATACATATACCACCAGTAAAATGACTACACACATCTTCAATAATCATATGAAAATTGCAGGAAGCCACCAGATGGCACTGATAGTACGCCATAACGAGGAGAGTGTAAGAGAGTGATGTATAAGGAATACAGGCAAAGATAAAATTATTCGCCAACTCTTCATAAGCCTTTCAGTGCAATAACTGCATAGTTATGATACAAAGGACACATTTGGATGATTTTTTTGTCGTATAATTATGGGCCATCTGCAGTGTGGGCTTACCCAGCTGAAAGTATCCGAGGAACTTCGAATTGCCCAGAGGGTCATCATCAATCTTTGGCAAAGATTCCAAGATGATGGTAATGTGAGTAGACGTTACAGCACAGGTTTCCCCGGTTACAATGCCGAATGAGGACCTGTATTCGGCAATACCTGCCAAAAGAAACAGACGGCCAAAGCATCAGATCTGTTTCGTCAGCTCTTTTCAGCTGCGGGTACGACAGTTTCAAAGCAGACCGCGTACAAGAGCTTAGGACAAATTGGTCTGTATGCTCGTAAGCTTGTATTATGTATTAACCTTCATACCAACAATGTAATAGAAATTTTTATAAATAGGGATTTTTTTTGTAATTTGCTTATGGGAGCAAAAAATCGCAATTTTTATTAATGATATCAAACATATATCATCTTTTTTGTTCTTTACATTTTATTAAATAAATAAGCTTTACAAATAAGCCACATTTGTTTCGCTTCTGACTCTTTATTTTGCTGAACTTGCATATCCTTAATTTATGGACAAGAGTGCATATCAAAGGATGTCAAGTTGTTCGAAGTATATTGTGTGTTCATGATGGGCTACTCGAAGGCTTAAAAACTGAAATAGGATGTAATATATTTCATCTGTCAATCTTTGTATGTCATTTTTCAAGTACCTTGTATTTGCTCTTGCCTATTTGTACTTAAGAGGCTTAGATATTTTCTCCTCACAAGAATTTATTTATCGTTTAACTTTCATAAAAAAGGTATGTTTCACCAATGTCTAAAATGTTTCATATACATAGAGTTAAGATGCTGGAAGATCTTAAAACAGATCTTAAGAATGTGGACAATAGGAATAAGTATGATATAATATTATTACGAATTCATAATGTTGCTTTCCACCATATAAATATCCAGTTAAAGAAGACAGACACATAAATGGAAATACTGGAATGAATGCTAGACATATAAATGGAGGTTGGATAAATGACTTCGACCTAGACTACAAATTTGACGATTTAGTGATGAATTTGAAAACAAAATTGAAGATT
>JAPMOQ010046751.1:0-20785 GCA_026543055.1 Argiope trifasciata
ATGGACAATATATGGCTTTCATAAACATAATATATTTATAGAAAAATATCCAGAAACTTCTGTAGATCCCCCCCCCCAAAAAAAAAGACATTTGCTGATTTCAGGTACTGTTGTCACACAAACAAAAGCTTTGTAAAGTATATATAATAAAATATAAAATCTCAGCTAACAAAAAATAAGAATTGTAATATACTTGTAATGATCGAAGGTGGTATTTTCAGAGAATTAAATTTTTCTTCTATATCTTTCCAATCTACTGCTGTCCACAAATACTCCATATCAGGTTCAGTCAAATGGTTTAATGTGTGCATTCTGTCCTATTTAAGAAATTACATTATTTTTTAATATCCAGTTGAATAATTATATTTTTATGGGTTCAGTCTTTTTTTTTTTTTAATCTGGAAGTACTTTCAAAAATTTATTCAATATAAGAGAGCAAAATTGTAAGGCAAATATTTATTAACACTTGTTTTAATTACCTTCCATACTTCTTGTTATGGCAAAGTAGAATGCTAAACATGTTATAAATACAAAGCAAATGATAATATTATAAGATGCAGAATGGCAACAGTTTTTATGAATATTTATGTTAATTTTGATCCAAAAAGGAGTTTTGCATAATACTTTTGATAAATATAAATTACACATTTCATACTTAGAGTTCTATTTTCATTTAAAAAGTGTTAATATAATAGATTAACTGTTTTTTTCTAATAATTATAATCTATTAGAAATTAAATTTTATAACAAAATTTATACAGATAACTCTCAACATTAAAAAAGTGTTTAATAAGTTCACAAATAATTTTTAATACATACATTAATATTTCGTTTATCCTATAGCATCCCTATTATTAAAAGCATTTTCATAACAAAGAGAATTCCTATTTTTAGAATATTAAATAAATTTCTCTGGAAAATTCATTGCATAATATACAATGTAATATATCATTTGAGCATAACCTTTCATTGCAGTCAAAAAATGTCAGGCTAATGACATTATTATTTCATAAGACTCAAACATATTGTTTGCAGCTATTTAGAAATTCCATTGTGACAATAGTTGCAAAACGTGATGTTCAGAGAAATCCTAGAGACACTGTTATAATAAATTCTTTCTTTGACGTCATCCATTTAAAATTCTCATTACAAAAAACTTTTAAAAAAGATATATGAAATCCAAACGGAATTAAACTAAGGAAATTAGTTCAAGATTTTTAAATTGAACTTCTGCAAATATTGTGAGAAAGTTTACCAGGATAATTCGATTTTATTATCTTTTAATGGCCCTCAGTACTGAAAAACATAAGATTAAAAAAGCACCCAGATAGTTAAGCACTTTCAACTTAATAACCCATATTTACAATATATTATATATTGTTTTAAAATTTAAAGAAAGTTCCAACTTACTTGCCTTATAACAGAATAGTATCTTTTGTATGTATGAATCGGATAAATTTTTCTCTTCTTTATAATACCTGCAATAAAATTATACAAAGTTTTAATATTTACAGTTCTTTGGAGGCAGTTAAAAAAGTCTAAAAACAGTTTTCTGATAATAATAAATGCTTAACATCTATAATTATTATTTGACAGAAATAGTAAACATTTTGAATCTTTAAATATAACGTAAAAATAAACGTAACCCTTTTGAATTACTTTTTTACTATTTAAAGATTATAAAATAACCATATAAAATAATTGCTATTGGTTGCATTATATAATAACTATTATGAAATAAATACAAATATCGCCAACGAAATTTAATTTTTCTCTCTCCAATATAAAAATTTATATATATATAATGGTTAATCGGAGACATTCATAAGTGAGTGCACTTAGATTTTCTTTAACTGATATATAACTATATAATTTAGTGGCAAAAGAGAGGAGATACTTTTGAATTTTTAAACTATATTTACTCTATCCAGGAAGACATAATTTGTGTACAAGAAACGATGACGAAATTGACACCCTTTCATAAGCAATACAAAAGCAGAAGAGACCAAAATATCTATCCTCAGTTATTACATACTGTGAGATTCTGATGGAGATTTCTTTACACATCTTGATTTAGGAAAATGAATTAGAGGTATCTTTTAAAATAATTTGTATAGCTTGACAAATTTTTACTCTTCATTCAGACTTTGGGAACTCTCCGATTTCAGTATTTTCGAGTTTGGGTACATTAATTAAATAAATAAAAAGGTGGATAAAGATCATGAAATAAGAAAAAAATTTAAGTTAATATAAAAATAAGGAAATTAATTAGGATTTATTATAGATTTAGAGAACCATTATATATATATATATATACACTGAAGTGACAAAAGTCATGGCATAGCAATATGCAAATATACAGATGGCAGTAGTATCACAGCGAAAAAGTATAAATGCGCAGTTCGTTTTCCAGAGCTTTCATTTGTGTTCAAGTTATTCATGTAAACATGTTTTTCGTGATTTATGGCGGCACGACGAGAATTAACAGACTTTGAACGTGGAATGTTAGTTGGAGCTAGACGCATGGGTCATTCCATTGCGGATATCGTTAGTGAATTCAACATTCCGAGATCCACAGTATCAAGAGTGTGCCGAGAGTATGAAATTTCAGGCATCAAGGACAGTGCAGTGGGCGACCACCTGCACTTAACGACCGAGACCGGCGACGTCTGTGTAGAATGGTCAGTGTTAATAGACACGCAATACTTCGTCAAATAACTGCAGGAATCAATGTGGGACGTACGAGGGACGTGTCCGATAGGACTGTGCGGCGAAATTTGTCTTCCTTGGGCTATGACAGCAGAAGACCGACTCGAGTGCCTTTACTGATAGCACATCGCCTGCAGCGACTCTCCTGGGCTCGTAAGTATATCGACTGGTCCCTAGACCAGTGGAAAACCGTGGCGTGGTCAGATGAGTCACGATTTCAATTGTTACGAGCTCATGGTAGAGTTCGAGTGTGGCGCAGACCCCATGAAGCCATGGACCCAAACTGTCAGCAAGGCACTGTTCAAGCTGGTGGTGGCTGCATAATGGTGGTGGCTGTTTTTACATGGCATGGACTCGGTCCTCTGATGCAGCTGAACCGATCATTGACTGGAAATCGTTATGTTCAGCTGCTTGCAGATCACTTGCAGCCATTCATGGACTTCACGTACCCACACAACGATGGGATTTTTATGGATGACAATGCGCCATGTCACCGGGCCAGAACTGTTCGCGATTGGTTTGAAGAACATTCCGGACAATTCCAGCGCATTATCTGGCCACCTAGATCGCCCGATATGAATCCCATCGTGCATTTATGGGACATCATCGAAATGTCCGTTTGTGCCCAAACTCCTGCACCATCCACACTTTCACAATAATGAACGTCTATACAGACAGCATGGCTCAATATTCCTGCAGAGGACTTCCAACGACTTGTGGACTCCATGACACGTCGAGTTGTTGCACTTCGCCGGGCAAAAGGAGGACCGACACGATATTAACAGTCATTCCATGACTTTTGTCACTTCAGTGTATATATATATATATATATATATATGTATATGTATATGTATATATATATATATATACATATATATATATATATATATATGATTGTAGTTGGATTAACTCTTGACCATATGCCTATCTAAAAATACTGAATTAGAAAAGTAGAATCAGTGTTCCACTCTATTCAAAAGAAACATTTTCTTTTTCCTCTTTTGCTTGAAACAACCCACCGTTAGGAAGCATTTCCCTTTTAGGTGGAAAAATGTTGAATTCATTGAGATAGCCAATAAAACACTCTTTCAAAAATTCTATTAAGATCTGGTCTTCATATGTTCTTTATTATATATTACTAGCTGGTACCCTGCACGTTGCTGCCGCATAAAAAGTAATTTTAGAAATGTTTGAAATTTGAAACAGCTATCTTGTTTAATTAGGAATGATAGAAATAATATATTACTTTCTTATCAACAATAAACACATTCATTGAAATTGAATCGTGCGTAAGGAAGAAATACAAAAAATAATAATATTATTTTACTTTATTATTCAAATAAGTTAGGGTACACAATTTTTTTTGTTTGTTTATTTGTGTTCAGCAAAAACAAATAAACTTCTTGGCTGTCCGAGTCGTGAGCATCCACCATACAACTGGTCTTGTGAAAAATATGGATTTTCTAGGTTCAAAGCAATAAGTTGGCAAAGTTTTACTACCATCGGATGAACAATACAGCATTGCATAAAATACCAACAAACATTCATTTTTATATACTAGAATAATAATTATACTATGCCTAAAACATTCGTGCAAGTGTGTCACTAAGTTAGTAATCACAATGTGTAATCGCAATCAGATGAAAGGTATGGCAGCACATAAAATACGAACAAACAAAAATTTATTTTCATATAGTAGATATAGTGGCCCACTTTTGAAGAAAAAATTCATTTCAAAAAATAATAATAGTCAGTTTAATCTTCATATATGTTAATAGGTATTAGTTAATATTTTATGATAAAGTTTTAGATAATCCTGCATATGGCCCTTTTTGGCCAGGATTGAAATATGTATATGCATATTTTATAATATCATCGACCTATATCAAAATATAAAAGAAAATGCCTAACTGTTGGCAAGACATATATAAATTTAAAGTTAGGAACATCCATATTAGGAATGTAACTGCTGATTCCTTATTTCGCTGAGATTTGGAAATATCGAGAACAATTGGGTCAATCAAAGTTTTACTTCGAAACCGAATAATAAAATATTAATTATATGATAACTCTTTATTTTTTTTATCAAAAAAATAATAATACAATGCTCTCTTACCTTTCACCGTATTTTTTCCTAAGGACAATCCTTAGTTCTTTTATTAAATTGGATAGTTTTTGCTCATTTGACAACTGTTGGACTAAATAACTATGATTAAACAAATCCAATTTTCTTAAATCTACTATGCAGGAGCCAGTGTTGACTTCTTCTAAGTTGAACTAGAGTAAAAAATTAGGATATTGATATAAATTATAATTTTTTTCAAAAAATATTAACAAATACTATATTTTTTTTAGTTTAGAGTTTAAAAGAAATACTATGCAATAAAGCCTTAAATGAATAAAGAAATAGTATGATAATACAATATACACTCTGGATGAGACTATTGCTTTTTTAAAAAAATTCAATAACTAATTTCTAGATTGCTCCAGAAAAAATAATGCTTTTGGTTGGAAAAAAAATGTTAATGACGTAAAGCATAATTGTTTATGAATCAATAAATGTTATGTTGAAACCATTGCGACACTTTAGCCGATTCAGGAATGTGAGATCTTGAACTAAATGTTCTTAACAACTTCGTACTGCACATGCGAT
The DNA here is from genome assembly GCA_026543055.1 of Argiope trifasciata. Taxonomy (NCBI): domain Eukaryota; kingdom Metazoa; phylum Arthropoda; class Arachnida; order Araneae; family Araneidae; genus Argiope; species Argiope trifasciata. The sequence goes on from JAPMOQ010046751.1 coordinate 5,363, forward strand.
ATCAGTATTAACATGGCAATGAGATTACTTACCAAATGGCTGTGTTATATTAAATGAATATTTATCAGGAAACAATGAAGTAATTATAACATATTTGGGGAGGGGAAAAAAACGGGAATGGTGTCTCCAAAACTTTCTTATATATATTTTTTGGTAAAGATATCATCCCTGAAAATCCTTACATGGAATTGGCGTACAATTGTTACAAAAAATTAATTTTTGACATGAATTTAACATTTTAACCGAATCTTTTGTGTCATTCTTAACGAGTCTTTTGGCTATTTTTCTCCGGTATGAAATTTAAAGAATCCAAAAATGAAATACGTGTTTTAGACATTATTAACCGATTGAAATCAAAATTTGATACAAAAATCTATTAAAAGTTACAAAATATAGTAGCAAATTTGATACATTTAATTTATTTTGTTTTCAGGTTATAGCGTTTACATGTTTCTGAAAGTAGAGACCGATAGACACTCAATTCCTTGTAAGATTTGGCACAAATTTGACAGGTATATACAATAGATGTTGAATCTGTGTACCGAATCCATCTAGATCTCTTCACTTTATGATTATCTTATTAACCTAAATTTGAACCGCAGGACAGATGGACTTCTGAAAAGATTTTACACAAATTCTGATAGAAATCTGCAAATTTTGTGTAACCGTATACTAAATTTCACCCGTTAAGCTCAAAGCGTTTTTGAGTTATCTTTATCACAGATAGACAAATGAGGACTTTCTAAAAGTGAGTTTTTTAAATTCAGGGAGGTCTAAAACTGTGTTCGAATTTTTGATGATTACTATACTTTCTCTGTTATATATATATGAGAAAGTAAAAAAAATATACACATGCATATTTTATAAGATATACATATTTTACATAAGAGTTTTATTGACAAAATTGGTCCAGATTCTAGTATAAAATTATAATAATATTTACGTATGAATGAGATAACGAGCTCTCTTAACGTTCTTTGGAATTATTAGGCCGTATATTTCGATTGCTTTGATATCAAGGTTGTCATTATCTTTTTTCTAGAAGAATCTAATCAAAAGTTTCTCGTAGAAATCTCGAAAGGTTCCAAGACGGAGGTCTTAATGGTTGTCATTTTTTCTTACAAACCACGCCATGTTACTAACTTGCTGAGCTGTCAAACTTTGCATTCATTCTAATGCTGTGAAGTAGGTCTCCCAAATAATTGATGCATATGAGATATGCTGAAAAATGGTTTGGTTGATTAAAAAATTCTTGATCATAGGAATCATATTAGGGGAAATATTCTTGACATGAATATTCTAACCCTTCAAGAAACAAGAAAATCGAGGGATGAATGATCAACCCAAAACTTTCACTTATATCTCTGCTAAATGCACATGTATATCATGAACAGTATACCATTGGCAAATAATGGTAAAGAACGAACCTATAACAGAGCAATCTTGGGTCATTATTTTAGAGTTTAATTGCAGAATGCGATTTATTCATAAATGCTAGATAAACGAATGTATATTTTGGGTGTCTTTTTTCCGAACGATTGCAGCCAAAATTTTATAAAGAATTACAATTATAGTTCTAAAATTATATACCAAATTTCATATATTTAAGTTCATGGTGATTTTTGAATTATGATATTTACATGCTTGTGAAAATACAGACAAACAGTCAAACCATTGATGGATTTGACACCACATTTCATATCTACATTTTAAATGTTAAATCTGGGAACCAAACTTAAGGTGCCTAGCTCTCTGTATTTTACTATTACTGTGTTTATACTCAGAAAGGACAAGCAAACTTCTCCTAAATGGATTTTTGGAAAATTGACAGAAATCCAAATTATCTAATACAAAATTTCATCTGTTTAGCTCGAAGTGTTTTTGAGTTAATGTGTTTCTATACAGACAGGTATAATTCCAAAAATATATTTTTCATGTTCAGGGAGCTCTGAAAGGTAGAGATTTTAAAATCTTGAGTTCAATTTTTTTAATAATTACAATACTTTATTCTCACATACTTTGTATACAAGAAAGCAGAAGAAAAAAAAAATCAAATTATCAAGCGAATCATGAAATTTTGAACGTCACTATTTTAGACCTTTTCAAGAACAGTCCCAAGGAAGAACCCCCAATCAATGGGCAGCCCTCGCTTAGAACAACCATTAAAAAATAATAAAATTCAGTATTTAAATACTTTTAGATGCAAATGAGAGGAACTTTCCCATTTTAAATGTTAAAGTATCAAATATTTTCGAAATGAACAGGGGAATTGTACTAAATGAAAGCGTCTCAGTTTTTTCCACATAACATTTATTGTCTCAAACAACATAATTCTTTACCTTATTGAAATATTTTTCCAAATGAAAGTGAAAGACAGAAAGAAAGAAATGAATAGTAGATCAGTTAGTAATATTAACATCCTGTTTTCAAAGCAACACAAGGGCTATTTGGGGACGAACCTCGTAATTTTGAACCCGGGTCAGATGATGATGGCAACACACAAGAGATACAGTACTTCAGGAATTAGACACCAGGATAAAATGAAAGTGGATTTCTGCAAGTTTGTGTATATATAATGTTAGATTAATGGTTTTTGTACTATTATAAAAATTTACCATCAATGAAAAATAATAATTTATTTTATTTTAAGTGATTAAGAGGAACTTTAAGAGGAATGGAGTTCTTTGATATTATTATCAAGGAACCCAAAGCAAGACCAATAGAGAATAAAGAGATATATAACCCCTGCTAAGGATATAAATGAAAAAAGGAATTGAAATGCAATTTCTTCATGTTTTAACAATTCAGAAAGACAATAAGGGAGAAATTTAGTGGTGAACAGTTTTTGGGGAGCAATGCTAGTGGCGAAACAACAGGATTTGTTGGGCAGCAGGTAAAATTACAGTTATTGCTCACTGATGGCTATAAGACATTCGTGCAAATAAGAAATTACAGTGCTTAGTTTAAAGTTTGAATTTAAAATAATAAGAGGTAAATTTATGAATGCTGTCAAAATAAATGTAAACATATGTAATGATATTTTAAACTCTTAATTTAATTCAAATTAATTCCTAAAGCTTTATCCCAGTTTAGCCCATAGTAATTTTATTCTTTTATTTCCTGATCCAATTCCTTTTTCTACTTAATTAATTCAAGAGTGGCTTTATAAAATTGCTAAATCATCAAAATATCGCTTACTTGACAAATTCTTTAAAAAGATCCCTGTATTTCCCTTGCTTTTTGATTATCATGCGATGGAAACCGATATAAAACAAAATTCTATGATTCAATTTTTGCATTCAATTATATCCAGTGTTTGAATTTTTTCCATGACTTTTCCTTTCATTTTCAGAACGTCTTGATTTAGAAACATTTACTTCCCTTTTAAAACAATTAAGTTATAACTGCAGACAACAAATCTTTTTATAGTAAAAACTAATTCTTATTGCACAGTTTCATCTTATAAATGAATTTGAATAGGTATAACTGAAAGAAATAACGATTCCCTTTTTAAAATTTATTTTTAATATAATATAAGAATTCATTCTTATATAATAGTGTTTTCTTAAGTTATATAAGAATTTCTTATATAATATCTTTATTTTTTAAGGTAAATGAATTCCTTAAAATTTTTATTTAATGTTGAATTTATATTCCAATCTATTTCCTTTCCTTCAACAACACTTTTGGTAATATTTGATTCAAGTGCAGCAAGCAGAATTCCAATCCATTCTCTTTCCTTGAACAATCTTTTAAAATACTTGATTCAAGGGCAACAAGTTGAATTAATTCAACTACAATAAATTTAACTAAACTGGCAATTACTTTTAAAAGCAATTAAAGCTTTCAACTACACATTTCCAAGAAACTAAAATTTCATTGTGATTCTTAACATTGCACACGTAAGCTTCCCAAGTACAATTCCCTTCGATACTTAAAAAACTTACATCTAAAGCATTTCATGCCAAAGAACTTCTATACATTAAATCAAGCATTTCTAAGAGGGTTTTTCTTTCTCTTTCTATCTTTCTTATTTTTTACATTAAAAACAGCATAAAATAACTTTTTTCTCTATCTTTCTTTATGCTAATCTATCAATATACTATTAATTATACTTGATAATATCTTAATAAAATAATTACTTATCTAAATAAAATAGTTATCCAAAGTTAAAAACATTGTATAAATTCTGCTTTACCTGCCCTTGTACAAATATATTTCACATCCAATATTTCTTAACAATGACACTATAATATTTTAAAAAATAATCTCAATAGACTTACCTTAGACCATAATGTATCTAAATCATATGTAATGCAACCTTCTTGCTTTCCAAAACCACCACCAGCAACAGCTAAAAAATTCAGCAAAGCAATGGGTGAGTAGCCTTTGTCCTGACATTGATAAAAGAAAATGAACAAATTAATTCATCGCCCCATTATTAAATATAATGCAACACATTTTCAAAAAGAATTCAAACAACCAAATTATTTGATAATTCTGTTTCTTTTCAGCATAATTCAAGTATAATTCTGTTTCTTTTTTTTTATTAAAATTTTTCCTCGTTTTCAGATATGCAAAAAAAGAAAAAGAAAAAAAAGTTAACAAGCAAAGTTAAAATATTCAATCAAAGCTTATGCTTTTCTAAGAAAGCAGTTATTTTATTATTAGATTTTGATTTTAAAAATATATTATAATTGTGGAAAAAAAAATTCCTTTGTATATATTTACACCTATCTTACATCTATAAAAAATTAGAATTAATTAAAATTTATATCACACACATACAAATTTAATAAAAGTGCTAGTTTTTTTTTTTTTTTTTTTTTTTTGAAAATATGATACAGATTTTATAAGTCCAAATACATGATAAACCTTTTCAGGAAATTGCAATGTCAATGAGATCTCATCTTTCCCAGAACATACTGAAAACCCATCATATTTGCTGATTTACTTCAAATTCAACTGCAAATTTATCACAAGCACCATATTCCAGTTTTGATTTTTCTATAATTGTAATAACTTTTGCAATGAAACATTGAATATTCTGTCAGCTAATTACTTTAATTTTTCATATCTTCTTTCCATCTAAATACTAATTTCATCTCTCATTTTCTTAAAATAATGTACATAATTTGATTTCATACAAATTACTAAACTACATTTATTGGGAAAAAAACTCAGTCAAAAAGAATGTATGCCAATAAAAATCTATTGTATTTCAAAAATTGTAACATCTGCATTGCTAAGTTATTAGTTATATACTTGCTTCAATAATAATTAACATGTTTAAAAATGTCTGTATACTCTCTGATAGAGAGGATATTTATTTAAACTCAAATAAATATTTAAAATAGATATACATACAAAAACAATGTGCATGGTAATAAAATAAATGTGCATATTGCTTTTGTATTTATAGTACAGAATTTAATTATTACTTGGCTTTAATGTAATTATTGTACAAAAAATATACAATTGTTTACCTTAAAATGTTCGATTCCAATAGATTCTTGACGTTTTGATAGTTTACTTCTGTCACTACAAAAGAAAAAAAAAAATTATTTTAATCCTGTTATTCATAGAATATAAAAATTATGCTTAAAAATTTTAAATTCTGCAAACTATATTTCTGATTTTAGATTCATGGGATTCTTATATTATTTATAGAATTTTAAAATTATGACTCTAAAACACTACAAATGAGATTCAGAAATGCAATAAAAATCAATTTTATTTTACACCTTTACTACGTTTAGGATGATAGTAAATTTAAAACTCATTTTGAATTCAAGCGTAATTTTGAAATTGAAGTAATGTATGGAGGACAGATAGATAAATCTTGCTTAAGGGCTTGAATAATAGTACAGAGATTGAGTAGCAAAGGAAATAAACTCTAGAACTAGTCTTAGAGAGTGTCATAAAAATAAAACATAAAGATTTAGACCAGCTTTTTAAAGTCATGTATGATAAAAGGGAAAAGTACTATTACCATGTTCAAGCACCATCGACATTTGCTTTACAATTAATATACAGAAAACCATTATACTCTTGAACTTAAGGATTTCTTGTTTGAGATTTCATCTTATGAAAGGCTTATCGTTTATGTGAACCCAGTATACTTTTAATTCATAGGGAGGATATATATTATCACATTAGTATGTCACAGATATTTAACAGATGTTGTCTGCAATATCAAATCATGATTTGGAATCACATGACTAGTTCTAAAATGCCATTATGTTTCTTCAAAAAAGAATATTAAGTTGTTGTTGCTGCCATGTGACAAGTGCAATAAAAAAATATGAAGAAAAAAGGAAGGGGAGGGCAATTAGATTGGGTGGAAGCGTGCAGAATAGCACTGACTACATCTTCAGCTTTATTAGAATAAAGATGATCCCTGGTGCAGTCAATGTTTATTTTGAAGAGGGCTGAAAGAATAGAATGGCAGCTAAAAATATGCTCTATATCCAACTTCATGTCTGGACAGTGTCTGTATTCTTCATAGAATCTGGAATCATCAGGCATGATCCTTATACCACTTGATTCGAGTCTTGTAATTGTGGTTGTGATGTTACTTTTATAATTTAGACTTGTCAAGGAGATTTTCTTTCACTTTTTACAGAACATCTATCTTATCATGGCATAAGCATCCAAAGCAGTAGTAGATAGAGGTGTGGAATCCCCTACTCTGGACACCTAGGCAAGAATGTCAGCCTGTTTGTTTCCCTCAATGTCCATGCGGGCTGGGATCCACTGCTAGATGCATAACTTATTCATTGCCACAATAGAGAACAGAACAGCATCAATATTTTGGATAAACCCTATCTTTTCTTCTTGAATTGTCTCTAAAGCAAATATGCAATCCAAGAAGATCATGATCCCATCTGAGGGAATCAGCATGAATATTAAGTTAACTAAATAAATAAAGAACTTTTTTTACATAAATGTAGTAGAAATATCAACATGCTAGTTAGAATCAAGTAATTAACCATAAATATGAAATATAGAATTATATTAAGTAAAAAAATGTCAATACCTATTAGTTAACAAAGGTAAATGTGCAAATTTAGGTGGCTGCCAACCAAGAGCCTGGTGCAATAAAATATGCTTAGGAGTTGATATTAACCATTCAGTTCCTCTTAAAACATGGCTTATTTCCATTAAATGATCATCTACAACTGAAGCAAAATGATACGTTGGAAATCCATCACTTTTCATAATAATCTAAAAGAAAATATCAATTTTGATTAAAAAACTATCAATCTTATATTATTATAAGTGCCATTCAAAAATTACTACATTTTGCTGCAAAAATTAATAAATTGTTCTTACAAAATCTCCTTCATTTTCTGACACATCATAGCTTTGTGGTCCAAATACTATATCATTATGTGATACTTGCCCTTTAGGAATCTGTTAAAAAATTTATCTATTAATAAGATTTCATAGTTAAGTGTTTAATCATAATAGTAAGATTTCTATTTATTTTCAATATAATATTAAAATGATTTCATATTGGATCATTAACAATATTTTTCCAAGTTAAAAATGGTATTATAAAAATTACAGGTATAAACAGCATTAAAAGTTTAATTCGTTTTCAGCAAAACTTCTCTTTTAGTTTCATGTACTTCAACATCATATAGGTATAGTTACGGAATTTAAAAATTCTTTGTCTAACCGAATGTTAAATTTAAAATGTATCTATTTATTAAAACAACACAGAAATATTATAAAATTTAGTAATGTGAATTTATTAAAGCAAAAAAAAATTAAATAACTAGTGCTATTTCAAAAAAATTATACAAAGGTTAGCAATCATTGCATTTTTTATATGTTAATTTTTTTAAACACCATTTTTTTTTCTTTATTTGTAACAATTTAAGGAATCTCAAGCAATACTAGAAAGTTATGCATTTCAATTCTCAAATGAGTCAATAACTAAATAAACCTTAAAACGGATAGTGAAAGGTTTCTTCTCCCTCAATAGTTGTTCTATCTCAGAAGGTTCTAAATGTCTGCATTTATTATCATAGCCACGACTCTCCCTTGTTCGCAGAGCCTCTTTACGTAAGATATCCAGTCTAGTTTCAGAACAAAAGCAGGGATATGCAGCTCCAGACTGTAATTTAAAATAAAATATCGTAAAATATTTGTCTATATTAAAAAAATAATCATTTTCATAACAAAAAAATTGAACTTCCAATCAGACAAACTGTTCTTTTTTAAAAAAACTTTATATATATATATATATATAATCTATAAGATATTCCTGATACTTCACAATTTAATCCTATGATGTTCCATGTTCCTTTATTTTAATTATGCATTTCTGAAATGTAAATGCCATTTCATCAAAAGTCGAAAAGGGTTTGGATGATTATTTTTAACTAACGCTTCTTCCCTTTTTTTATTATATACATAATTTAGAAAATATCTTATATCATTAATACCGAAAACTTTTCATGAACTCATTTAAAACATTAACATTTGTGTAATTAATAAATTTTCATCAATTATAAAATATAAATATCAAAGCAATTTCTGATTTTTAAAAATGAATATAATTCAAAATTTTACTTGATAAAATCAATCAAACAAATTTCACATTAAATATTTCATGACAGAAAAACATTCACTGAAATTTTGTCATAATTTACTTTCATAACAATCAATATGTAAAGAAACAAAATTTACCATCACTAATACACAAAACATCAATAAATTAAGAGTAAAGATAGAAGAGAAAATTAATAAATTACAAATATTTTTAATAGCAATAAAAAACTAGTATCAAAAATATAAATTGTAAGCACTCTATACAGATGTAATAAAAAAGTAAAAGAACCAAACTTCTACAAATAACAAATGCACAATACACAAAAAAGGATAGAGTGCTGAAATTCCAATGTAAATATTAAAATTGTACATAAATTGGTGGAAAAAATTAAAAATAAAAATCAGAAGGAAAAAATTTTTGTGTAATTTTTATTAAAAGTATATTATATATAATAAATGAGATATTTTCAATATAATCATTCAAATTAATCTTATGATGTAGAAAACTTAAGCTATCATATGCAATATCTATGCCATTATCCTAAAACATATTGTTCTAACAATAAGAGGCATAATATATAATTAATTCTCTTAATATAGCAAATTCTTGTAAAATAAATAAAACTAAATTACCATAATCAATAAATAATTAACTGTTTGAGCTCTTATTTAAATAATACAATTGAATAGTTGATAATCTTCAGTATATACTTAAAAAGATTAATTACCTTCAAAAGCAATTCAGTTTTTTCTCGATATTTCTCTAATCTTTCAGACTGCAAAATAGAGGAACACAAGTTATATAAATTTCATACATCATTTATATTAATAATTAAAATATATTCCACAGATCCAAATTAATAATAATATAAACATTCATTCAATCTACAGTATTACACAAAATAAATATTTTCCATACAATTTAAACTGAAAAATTTTGATAATATGTCTTTTATAAAATATTTGTTTTTTGTTCTTGATTCTTTTTCTTGCCATATGGAGGTCACTTTGGTTTTATTCAAAATAAAATTTATAAATAGCTATTTTAGCAGGAAATAATAATATTTGTGATATAATTGAGTAATGGCAAAACAAATCAGTATGGATCTTCCAACAAATATTTAGGGTCAGTCAGTTCTTCAGACCCGAAGAGTATGATAATAACAGTTTATATAACTCTTTGCAACTATAAAGCTTGCTGTTCATAATCACATCAATGGAATGGTGTAATTCAAAAATTTGCTCCAATGTGGAGGGGAAGGGGGGAGGAGAGAAATTGGAAAGCTAGATATCTAACCGGTCTTAAAATTATTTCTGTAAACTTTTATCAGACAGTTTGGATTGATACTCAGGGAATGCTGGTGAGCAGCTAGAAGTGTGATATGCACGAACTGAGAAAACTCTAGCAAACCATTCACTTAAGGCATTTACTTACTACAGGGAAGTTTGTATGTATGATCAAGATAAATGGATGAGTGAAAAAAAAATAGAATGACAAGTAATGCTACCACTTAATTATGATGCTAGAAAATAACTGTGAATGACAGGTTTGATGTAGTTGGGGCTAAAACCAAATGCATTTGGTGCTTAAACATCCCACATCAATGCCTTAGTAATGCTTATTAATCTGTACTGTTCCACTAAGGGACAACTCAAATAAGAGGATAAAAATTTTTTTAAACAAAAGTTGCTTTCTTAGTAAGTATAGTAAAGATAAGGGATTGAGCTGCCTCCATATTGTTATAAACCTGTAATTTTGTTCCTAGAACAAATTGAGTCATCATAAGAAAGACCATTTTACAATCAGCCCTGTGGGTTCTGAACGTGTATCGTGTCAGTGATCTCAGAGTTTGATGACAAACTTGGCAATCATCCTTTTATCCATAATATACAAATATTTGTTACCATTACACAGGTATTATTATTTTTATTTTATTGTCATTTTGCCTCAAACTTGTAGAGTTTCAAACCACTATCTTATACATTTTCAGAAAAGAAAAAAGGGAGGGGAGGGGTTTCTTCAGTGCAATATCACTGTATTTCCAACACTGTCACACATTTTCTTGCCAAAAACCTGATACCCTGTCCCCAACCTACTTTACTTTTCGAGTTCAAATACCATCAGAAATATCCAGTTTTATTATTAGGAAAACAGCTATTTATATGAATATTAAAGTATTTTCAATGACACCATAGCAATTCATCAGGTTTTTTAATTTCAAGACTTTTATGTAAATAACAAGATTTATAGTTAATGAAATATTTCTGTTTGATAAAAGTAAAAAGGAAAAAAAAAGTATTTGATCTATTACAATATAAATTCAAACAAAATACATTTACTTGAACATAAGGACCAAATGGTCCTCCTTTTTCAGGACTCTCATCAGGAATTAAGCCAGTCCATTCTAGCATAGCATTTAAGTTTTCAACAGATCCTGGTTTGACCCGTTTCTAGAATATTTAAACATAATTTTTATTTATTAAAAGGTATATAACTAAAGAGCTAGAATTTCAGATAAACTGAATTTTGTAAGAAAATAAACAGAATATTTAATAAGAATCGATCTAACAAAATTTTTAAATAATTAACACAAGTTTTTAAAAAATCTAAGAAATTTAAAAACAAGATGTTGATTTCAGTATGTTTGTCTAACAGATAGAGGAGAGTTATTAAAATAAATCTCCTAATTTTGTATCAATTAAATGAAAAAAAAACTAAGAATTAAACTGAGATTATAGTTCTCAAACACTCTAATATAAATCCCCAAAAACAGACTTAACTTTAACTGGAAAAAATCCATACGCAAAATCCAATTTTCATGGAAACCGAGTCTTAAATTTGCAATTGTCTAAAGTAAATCATGCTAACCCTGAATAAAATACAATAGAAACTAATTATAATTATATACAGAATGAATATTTCTTTTTGTATTATGAGGGAGCTAAACATATTTAAAAGAAATTATTTATAATAAGAAAATTATATACTTAATATTAATAAAATTTATTTATCATGGATATGAAAAAAATTTATATATTTTTTCAAATGATTGTGTATGTACACTATTTTCAGCTCCTTTAAATTGTACTGTGTAGCCAATCAGTATATGAACTTACAACATAACATCCAGGACCTATCTTAGTTAACTAAAGATATCTGTGTACCAACCAACCAAGTGAGAAATTTTAGTCATTTAAATCATTTTAATAATACGATAAAATTGTAAAATAAATAAAAAGGGGAGAGAAGTGGGGAAATCAGCAATTATATGAAGTCCATGCACAACAGAATTTGACAGTAATATGTCAGAAATTTATTCATTATATTATATACAATAGTTTATATTTGTAAGCATACAAATTTCAAAAATTCTAAGCAGAATGATTGTAGTTTAACACAGTTATTAGCAAATAAAGTATTAAAAGGCATTGAATTCAGTTTCAATTGTTTTACAGAAGAATTGTTATAAATGATATCCCCTACCAGATTTACAGAACAATTAAGACACATAACTACCACATTTAAGAATTCAGTCACATTTATAGAAAATAAAATAGATATATTCAAACTTAATATAAGGCTAGGGATGCAAATTAATAGAATCCATCCATTTAATTTTTTTCTTTGTAAGAATGAACAATGAATAGATGCATTCAATACATTGGAGAACTCTCTTGTTTCATGAATTTCAATGAAATTGCAGAATTAGCCCCTGTTCGGAGCAAATTTCAAAATTTCCATCAGAAACTGAACACCTACATCTTGTCTTATGGAGTTGCAACCCTTGTAGAATGATATTATACAAGAAGGATTTTTAAAAAGAGGGACTTAGCCAAGTATGCATGAAATTCTGGACTTTAACCAAAGTTTCATCTAAGCAGCAAGTTTATACTTTGCCACACTTCTAGTGAGAAGTCACTAAATTACCAGATAGAAGAAATGGGTTTCGATTCCATATCTGGTTTTATTTCATATATCTGGAGCTTTATTGAAATAAATTTACATATGCACAATATTAACAATTAATACATCCCGGCATAACTTGTTTTCTAAAGCAGTCAAATTAACACCACTTCAAATTCATTAAATATTTCTAAAGAAGTGAGGAACCATCTCAACATTTATAAATCTACCGAATTACATTATCTTTCAAATAAATTTGTGTAACAGCTTTGTAATGTTAATAAAATTTACAGTTAATTATAAGTGTTTTTCCCTTTGTATAAGCAATACTCCCTATAAATGCAAAAAAGAAAAAAAAATTAAATCTAATATGTCCCATTGCGAAAGTGCCTATACATTTTACTTTCACGATAAATGATTATAAACTTATCAACAAATTCATAATAAATAAAATATATACTTACTTGATCCGTGTCTTCGATACGAAGAATGAATTTTCCTTTATTTTTACGAGCAAATAAATAATTAAACAAGGCAGTTCTCAAACCTCCTAAATGTAAAAACCCAGTTGGACTCGGAGCAAATCTAACGCGGACATCTCTTAGTACAGTACAGTAACATCTGACAGATACAGTTTTGAAAAAATAAATACGTAACATTACGAATTGATAACAATTAAAACATGGAAAAATTATCGGAATACCAGTTATTAATCAATTTAAAAATGATGGTATTTTATCCTGAACCTCGAAGATATATTTTCCTTCTATGACAAAATAACACATTCAAAATGATTGCAAACCGGTGTAAACAAACACACTTGTAATCATTTCATTTCATTTTAAACCAATGAAAATAATGTTGCCGTGATATCTAAATGAAGTAATTTTAAATGCATTATATTCGAGGCTTGATTGATTATTTATGATTATATATCTGATAATATTTGCTGCTCATGATTTCTATAGTTGTTAGAGAGAAAAATGTATTGCTTGCGTAATTTCTCCGAGCCATCTCTTCGAAACACATAACAATCTAAGAAGACTGAAGTATGAAAATGATTGCTATTACATTCTTAATCAATTTAGAAAATTAGATATTAGCTTAAAATCAGGGAGAGTGATGTCTCTAAAACTTTCTGATAAAAATGCCAAATGTCTAGCATGTAATAAAAATGAATTCGACGTACCGGCATAAAAGTGTGAAGGCCACAAGTGTTTAGATTTTTCTTTCCAGGACAACCCTTTAGAAGAGTTTAATCTTACTTAGCATAGTAAAGAAATTCATATATGTATTAAAAAGTTTTCTTTTCACTAATTTATTCTAAAATCTGATAAGTGATCGATAATCTTGATCATATGAAATTTCATTATCTAAATCGTCGTAATTTTGAGTTCTTGCATTTACATAAATGAAAAACACAGATCAACAAATGATCTATTGTTCGATGAATTTAGTTCAAAATTAGATATGCACCTACAGTTTAGAGGATAAATATGTGTAAAAAATAACATTAATTTTATTTATATTGCTCATTACATTTTGTAGTTAATGTGTTTACTAGCTCCATTGATAACCATGCATATTTCTTAATGGATTCTGTACAAAATCTGATAGAAATTTCTATATTTGGGTGTGAAGATCACACACTAGGCGGCTAGGATATTTCAGTAGGAAAAATGTGCTTATAGATAAATTAATTTTATTGAATAAAAATTATATTTTCGAAGAAATCTGTAAATTTGGCAAAAGGGTGAATATTAAATTTCATCTTTTTAACTTGAAGCCTTTTAGTGTTATGTTTAAAGATGGACAGAATATCTGTCCATGACATAATTCCAGAAATATATTTTTCGGACTCAAAGAAAATCACAACGTGAAGAATTGTCAAGATTTCGAGTTTGGATTTCTTCACTATAGAAAAATACTTTCTTTTTGCATATTTTGCATGAGAAAGTAAAAAAGGATAAAACGAAGGAAAATTCAACTATTATAATTCTTCTTATTATTATTGGCGTTCTTTGGAAAGAGTTTCTAAATCCATGATTCTTTCTTATTCAACTAATCTCCTTTCCTCAGTTTAGTTATCATTATATGTTTTTCTCTATAATTTAAATTTAATATCTATTTCCCTATTCATTTATATTAATAATCTCATTCATTAAATTTAATATTTGTTCACCTATTTTATTGCTGATTATCCCCAGGAAAAGCGCTAATTTGTATCTTAAGGTGGGCTCACATGAATCTAACTATTGTGCGCAATAGAAGATCATGCCTGCTTTTAGAAAATCATATGTCCACAACGGGACAGTGGCAAATGTTTGCCCCCTCTGGACAACCGTTGGTCATTGTCCCAATGACGTTGTCTGAACTGTTCATTCGAGGACAACTACAAAGAGGCAACAATTGCGCGCAATAGTTGGTCTCGTGTGAACCCACTTTTAGATTCTAATCTTTATAATATAAAGTTAGCCAAATACGAAATATTTATATGGCTAATAAATTCTAGAATTATAAATGCACAATTTGCAATAATGGGAGGTATTTTGGGTTAATAATATATATATATATTATTGAGATACTTCAACAATTTTAAAACTTCGCTTGATTCCATCCCATATGGCATAATTTATGTGCAAGAAGGAACCTACAAAATATGTAAGTGCACAACACAAATGAAGAGCAAAAGAATATAAAAGAGAGCGAAATATTTTTTCCTAGTGATTTTACACCACTGAATTCTGATAAGGGAAATATAGGTAAGGCATTCGAAAAGGGAAATATAGGTATCTTTTAAAAGATTTCACTAAGCTTGGCAGATTTTTATATGTATACTCGAAGCGTGTGAAAATATGGATTAAGGCAGTTTGACAGAGCTCGTGTAGCGTTAATTAAACAAAATAGTCGGAAATGGACCAGGAAATAAGAGACCATTTTAGAATGAAGTTAATAAG
>JAPMOQ010046752.1:0-17055 GCA_026543055.1 Argiope trifasciata
AATGGTGAAGAGATATGATTTAATAAGTATAGATTATTATTATTATTATTTCATTAACAAATAAAGGTCAGCAGTTTCAAAACGCTATGTATTCGAATATCATTTTATTAAGATAACTTAAATTATCAATTGTTCAGATTAAACCAGCAATGCTACATCCCTACTTTTTATACGATGAATATTTTGTGTGTCATAGGCAGTGTACATTAGGAGACTCCTTTTTAAATAACTTGGTCGATTTCGTTTAATTATTTTAATATATTAATGATTAATTTTTCTTGCTCAAATAAAAATAACCTAACATTAAATCTAAAAATGTGCACATTTTAAAATTTATATTCATGATTTATAGCATCTCCTCTATTTATGTGCAATGTTATTTATCTCCTCAATATTAATTTGCCTAAATTTTACTGACATAACGAAATCATTTATTTCTCATAATTTTTGTGATGTACTCTGGTCCCTGGTGTATCAATCAGACGGTAGCTAGACACTTGAGTGACTTATCTACTATTGATTAAGCGAAGAGTTTACTTCTTGATCTTGGCTTTATGGACACCACTGTGTCCGGAAGTAACTCTGTCAATAATTTTTGAATATTATTTTCTTCAAGTCAAAAATTTTGATTCTAGTTTTATATCGGTAATAAAATTTCGGTTTATCGTATTTTAATACACTCTTTTGGCTTACAATTGGTTTACGTTGTGCATTCACACAATATTCAAATTATAGTTAGTAGACCGGCTTGCTTGCATAGGGGTAGCGTGTCGTCCCTGTGATCTGGGCATCCTGGGTTCGAGTCCCGGTTCGGGCATGGTTTTTTTGTTTTCTATCTGTGAGATGTATGAATGTGCCCCATATAAAAGGGGTTGTGCAAGCGAATGCGTGTGTATCTTCATATGAGCTAGAAATCAGCCTTCTGCCCTCTGGGTGCTCAGGAGTCTTTACCCTCAAAAGTACTGCACCTCCTTTCCGTGGAAACATGGGAAACGTGGAAATTTCAAATAATCTTCCTTGTCTTCTGCGTGTCATCATCTTTATAGTTAATAATGTAATGTTGTTAGAATACGTCAATGCTTTTCAGATGTACGAACATTTGAATAGTGGTTAACGCATTGGCAATACTGCATGTTGTGAGAGGCGTTGGTTCGAAGTCAGCTTCACGATGCGATTTATCTTTTTAATTTTTTTTCTTCGTTCATTTTAATTCAAAAATTTAAACGAAATATCTTACCCTTTTTCAACAATTTTTTAATATTTTTGTTTCTTTAAATCAGAAATTTTATTTTAGTTTTATATTGAGAATAAATCTTTGATGTATAGTATTGAAATACATTCTTTTCTCTTGCCATAGTTTTACATTGCACATTTATTCAATCTTCGAATTATTGTTAGAATTGTAATGATATCAGAAAACGTATATTTAGCGAAACCAACAATTTTGACCACAAATGCAGTTCTGTGTCAAGTATGGGTTTTAATCGGTTAGTAAAAAAGTGTCTGAAACACACGTATTCTTGTAGTGAGTGTGCTATAAAGTTTTTTAATCATCCATGATTTCAAAACTTCTGATTCTTAAGAAAAAGAGAAACGATGGAAATGTCACTTTGTTCATGTGTTCAAACAACCTTTAATTATTGTGTCTTTTTGAAGACTACGCACGAATGAAGCAATGCAATTTAAAATATCCTGACAATGATTAATTGTTCGGAAAATTTAATATGATTTTCTTCATCGTTGTTGGCCTTTTCAAGGAAATTATTTATACTTTGCTCTGTTCTTTTCTTTTATATGGGATACTTGCTATTTTATGTAAGTAATTCTAAGAATTCATATAAATAGTTTATGCCGCTAGGGAGGAGGAGAAATTGAAGTAGTAGGTTTCACTTTGCCTTTGAGATGATGTCAGAGCTTCACATTTTCGTCAACTTTCAGTCTGTGCGAAATTGTGATGATCATCGAACATGCTGAAAGCTGTTCCGTGAATATACAACTCAGAATTGAACATTTCACCATTGGGATTTCTATAAGCGTTTGAATTAACTATAATATGAAAACTGTATGAAAATATTTTCCGAGTGTACGAGTGAAGGACTGCACGAGACGAACTTGAATGATTTGCTTTTGGAGATGGAGGACCTTCAGAAAGGTTAAATAGTCGCCTTTTATTATTGACAGAGCTCTGTTTAAAGACGGCATCAAGCACATAACGCATCAAACGAATATTTGATAAAGGGTTGATTAAATGTCCATTATTAATGACAAAACGACGCTTGCTCAGTGAGGACATCCATTGTGTATTGTCTGAGAATAAGAATTACATAGGAGCACCATTTATTTGCATCTTTGTAAACTTAATAGGAATCAAACTCTGCAACTGAGGACATAGATTTTGAATGAGAGCGAAGAAACAACTCTGCAGATGCTCAATTTTTACCTTGCCACAAGAAAGTTTAATTCCTGGATTAGATACTGGTACATCGAAAAGAGTGCTTGATATCTTATTGGTTGTATGTTGTTTTTCAAGCATTTGTCACGAAATGAAATATCCGTTAACAAACGGTACTATTCTGTGTTTGATGGGTTAAGACTTCTACTGACTACTTCGGATCCTTATAAACGATGTATACACGCCTTACTTGCAAGAGGTTGCATATAGTGTTTTAAAAACAGTATTTGTTCAAAGAATGCTGTACTGAATGTGTCGTTCCATGCTTATGATATTAAAAGGGTAAGTAATTTTGCTTTTACCAATTTTTATAAATTTAACGTTTATTTTTAATGTTATATACATATGAGTATTCTTTTGTGTTGTGTGATATCCCTATTCATCTTTAAATAAGTTACCTATTTAGAACTAAAAAAATTCTGGATTTAAAACCATCATGAAGTTACGTCAATGAGTTCGGAAATCTTTGATAAGAAAATTGATAATTATTCGACTTTAACGATGTTAAATACAATAATAAATTTAAGACATCGATGCTTTGAAACCGTACTACAGTTTTGTCTAAGTATTCTACTTGTGAAAAATGCTCTCACCGTTATAGTATTTCCTTATTTTAAACTCGAAATTTTTTTTTTGGAAAAACGTAGTATTTAAGTTCTATATTCTGTTTAAAAGATATTAAAACCTCAACTGTAGGTACAGGACTTTCAGTATGTAATCGTTTCAAAGTGAATTTAAGAATCACTTTTTATAACTTTGTTAGCAAGTTTGAAGGCCAAAAAAATTGAAATAACATTTTGCATTAAAATTGCATTTGATATAATTTTTATTCTGAACTGGTCAAAATTTTCCGAAGAAAAAGAGAAAATTTCATTTAATGCAAAGTATCGGAGGAATCGACCCGAACAACTGTTTTGGTTTTTAATTCTATTGGTCATCGGTCATTTAAAATTCACAATCAAGATTTCGCGTTGATTAACGTTCCACGGTCACCAGGAAGACCAAAATAGGGAATGAAAAAATTGCCTTAAATTTAAGTGGTGACTGCGGACATACATCTGTTTCAGTTTTACTTAGCAAGAACTTTCTTTCTCGTGTCCGTTTGATTTAGGTCTGCTTTCAGGGAGTATCAAGAAAATGCAAATGAACTACACTGAATCATTTTACATAAATAAATCAAATTAAAACTTAAAAAAGAAATGATAAAAAAAATTAAAAAATATAATATATATATATTAAAAAATCATAAACAATGTAGTTTATAGTTAATGTTAATTTTAATGCGTTTAATTTTTTAAAAAAAGTCAATGTTTGGTTTTGAAACTGTTATCATTAAAAGAAAAAAATGCTGAATTTTAAAATGTAAAAATATAATTTGGAATATTTTTCATTACAAGTTGTTTAGAAAAAAGACGAAATTATGGTAATATCTAACTAAATATTTGCTGAGATTTTAAACTTCAAAAAGTTAAAGATAATTTTCAGTATGCCAAAATTTGGTGAATTGAGTAATTGTTTAAGGGATATGCAATCTACATATATTTAAAATTAAGATCGAACAATTTAAATATAAATTGTTTGATAAACTAACAAAATAAAAATTGTAATCTTTTTACGTGTAATTTTGTAATATTTTAATATACTTTCTAGAACAATTCTCTTGATCACTTTAACTATTTGATAGATACAATTGCACACTTAGACGGTAATAAATAAGTTTTTGTATGCACATATTTTACAATATAATTAAAGGTAAATACTAAAGTTCAAAATAAACTAATCAAGTTTTTAAAATATTTTACTACAATTTTTTCGGATTAAATTTGGTATCATGATTTTTGTAGCCAATTCGAATTAAAATTAAATATTAAAATAAAAATTTATATCTGGATTCTGAAAAACTTTCGAGACAAATTTTTTATGCATTTTAAGTTAGGAAAACTAATTTTAATAAAGCTATAAGCGCATTATAAAAAAATCAAAAGTTTTATTGAATTCAAACACCATGGCCGGTTTATAATTGTTTAAATTATTTAAACTATATTTTAGTACTGTAATCCTATATTTTTAATTTTTCTTTTTACAGCGAGTTAAACTTTTGGATATTAAAATATTTTGAGACTTTAAGAATTTAAAAAATTGTAATTTCTCTTAATTAGCTTTCTATATTCGTCAAAATACTTTTATAGTTCATAATTTTTAATTAAATAGTTTTTAAAGTAAAGAATCGATGCATTATTCTAAATTTTGTGTGCATGTTTATATGTTGGGAAGACAATTCAATATTTCAATTATATGAAATTTCAAAAGTACGAATTACTGACTTTGGAAAATAAATATTTGTATTCAATTTGGTTAGCATTTTTAATTTAATTTTTAGGTTAATAATAAAGTCTTGAACAAAGATTTTAAAAACATTATTCGTACTAGAATTGATCGAATTTTTTTTTGTATGTTTGATTTTGTATCTTAAATTAAAATTTATTTGCTGAGAATTCATTTCATTTAAATATTCCAGCAACTTTCTAAAGAATTTTATTAAGGTTGAAACTTGACTCAAAATAATTTACTCATCTTAATTCTTTTCAGATTATGAAGAATGGTTTTTATCCATTTACGGAAGTTTTGGCATTAAACGCCATTAACCATTGTAAACGGAAGATGTAAAAGAAGACTCCAAGAAAGAAGATGGGTAAGTTCTTAAACGAGAAAAATGGAACGAAATGAATGTCTTCATGCTTTAAAAGAAATACGTTAGACAGTATTTATAAATTTTGTATTGAATATTTCAGTTATGGAAGAAAATTTATTGAAAATTTGAGATTTGACAAGTTTGGTTGCATGTAAAAAGTATTTAAAAGCTTATTAGATTTTTGGCTCAAAGGTGGAAACTTTCTTCCAAATTTTAACGTTCAACGTTTAATCATAATTCAATTTTCTTCATAAATTGGAACATATACACTTTTTACATATCTCTGTATTTGCAAGATGTACGAAATATAAATTTTTAGTAGACAATTCACAAGAGTGCTCCCACAATTATCTTCCAAACGATTAATACAATACTTTCTTTATAGGTCCAGTATTGCCGATAAAGAATTTGAAATAAGGAAAAAAAGACATCTTTTCATGCATATCCAGCGATCAAGTCACGCTCAAGTAACTTCAAACTGCTCTTATGTCATCTTCGAATATCATGACATTTTTCCAACTGGCAATTCACATTCTAGTTGAAGACTACAAATGAGGACCAATAGAGAAGAAAATGGCGATCAGGATGATTACTTCAGCATACCATCTCCATTTGAATATTACTCCATAAAGTAAGATCTGATGATTTTAGAATGTTTGCTTGTCAGGACTGGCTGTAAGGCATTTTGGAGATAATTTTTTTTCTATTCATTCAGACTATTTTGGGATATGATTTTTATGCGTCTTAAAATGTTACGAACAGTTAAAATCCAAATAAGTACAATTCAGAAAGCTACTAAATGATAAATGAACAACTAAAAAAAGATTTCGTTCAAAAATTACTTTTATGCCTTCGAAAATTTGACATTATATAAGTGAATAACTGGACCTCTAAGACATTTTTCAAAATAATAAACATAAGAATTTAAATTAAATTTTTATTTTTAGTTCTTATAAAAGTCGCCAAATAGGATATATAATTAGGAGGTTAAATAAATCCATACTGCAAAAGGTTATTAAAGTTAAAAATAATGATAAATAGTTTATTAATCAATAGTTTCTGATTAATACTAAAGATAATTATTTGTCCCATATTTATGACAGATTTATGGAGATAGATCAAATGCAATCTCCTATGGTGTGAAGCATATTGGATCCTCATAAAGAGATTGTAAAAATTCGGGAAATTTTAGAGAACAGGAATTTTGAATTTTTTTAAAAAAAGGGAATAAAATGGTAAAGTTCAGGCTAAGCTACAGGATAGGAATAGGGCACAAATATGAGAGGGTTCAAATAACTTTTCATAGTGTAAACATTTAATAAAGTAATTATAATTTTAATTAATATGCAAGATAAATATTTGTCTCATTTTTATAAAAGACGTATGGAGATAGGTTAAATATCTTTTGTAGGATGAAGTGTATTGCCTCCTCATAAAAAAAGTGATTAGAATTTAGAAAATTTATAGAGAATGCGATATAATTTTGTATTTTAAAAAGGAATTAAAATTCAAAAGAATTGGCTAAGCTGTAGGATAGGAATAGGATGCAAGCATGGTATCGTTCAAAGCACTTTTAGAAAAATTCGGATAAAATATATCGTATGAAAAAAAGCATTAGCAAAATTCTGTAAGTTTGAATAATTGAAACTAAAACATAAATCTAAGAACTAAAATGCAGGTCAGTTTGAATTTTACCAATTATTTTTTAACATTAAACTCTATATCGACAATATTGTGCTCATATTTCTCCCACGTAGAGACGGGAAATTAAGATTTCTGTACGTCGAGTCCTATAAATTATCCCTCAACCTGGTTTTCTCCTTTTTCAGCATCACTGAATATTTTTAGCGCATATAAAAATATTCAAAAAGATAATAGATCATTACTGTTCGTCATTCTTAATC
This sequence comes from Argiope trifasciata, assembly GCA_026543055.1. Taxonomy (NCBI): domain Eukaryota; kingdom Metazoa; phylum Arthropoda; class Arachnida; order Araneae; family Araneidae; genus Argiope; species Argiope trifasciata. Next base: position 7,049 of record JAPMOQ010046752.1, read on the forward strand.
ATTAAATAGTTTCGGGTGAAATTTTTCAGATTTTATATATCAAAAAGGAGTTATCCGTTATTGCGCTAAATTGTTTTAAAAATTTGATATGAAGGCTTGACTACATCCGATATGACATCAACTACAGTTTAATTTCAAGTTTTATTATCAAAATTGAAGGAAATCCACATTTTTTTTAACTTGAATTTGGACATCCAACGTAAGCTTAGAATTTGGCATCTTCATTTGTATGTACTTAAAATTCTCTAACTTGGTAACGAAATCATCTTATTGACAATTCTTTGCTTAGATTTCATTTAGGTTTGTAAACCATCACTCTATTTTGCTAAATGTTGAATTTTGAAGACTTTTTATCAAGACTGAAAGAGTTTTGAGCTTCGTACTTAGATACTAAAAATTCTTGACAAAGCGAGTCGATTTATTCAGCTCTCCACCATGATACACGATTGCGTAATTCTTTGTTCGTGGTGATTAGATCTTTCATTGGTAGAAATCAGCACGAGTAATTTCTAGCAAAAAATATATCTTAATAATTTTGAAAGAAAAGGTTTCAAAAGTAATATTTAATCTCCCCAGACAAAATGACAATCAAATGCCTCCATCATATTTTAAAATAGAACAGGGAAATCAGTTTTAAAATTGGGTTCTTTTTATCAAAGAAATTTACCTATTATACAAATCCTGATCTTTGACGTGTCGTTGTATTTTGTTGCCGAAATATTACCATCGAAATTCATTGGATTCTTTAATATCAAATGAATGTAAGAATTTCCATAAATATATGAAAAGTATAAATTCCCTTTCCATTATTTGGATTTGGTGGCAGTATACGGCGTATTTAAAGCTTCTTAGATTAATTGAAATATATAACAATAGATAAATCTTTCATCAAACTTCATAGTTATCTGTTTCTAAGAAAAGCAAGGTAAATTCTAATTCTAAACCCCATTAAGGATATAATCATATCATAAGGAAAACATTGCTAGAATAATTCATTGTCAGCTGTTGGAGTTTTTAGTGACGTATCGCCAAGGAGATGAAGGAAGGAGGGAGGTGTTGGTAAGAGATGTAAAGGAATATTTGATAGTTATTTTATTTTAGCTAGAAAATTTGTAATAAATTGACCGTCTATCGCTTAAGAGATAAATTGTTACAAACGCTTTACATTAATTCTGATAAATTCTGTATGCTATATTATAGCGAATAGAACTAGATAATACTACATTGGGAGTGAATGTTTTGGGTCTCCTGTGACATGCAGATGATTAATTGAAAATCTCGTTTTACTTGCGTCATGTAGACAATAGAATATCTTTATCGCTCTAAGATCAGACAAATATTTCTTGGATGAAAACAGAATTGTGACTTTCAATATATAAAAGGTGGCATTGGACAGATATTCTTTCGCCTCTGTTTTTCTACAATTAAGAATCGTAGCAAGGAATATTATAATGAATATCACTGATATTAATAGTGAGTAATGAGAGAGAATTGTAAAAGATTGGAAATTTCAATGGGTTTGTTAGAAGTATGGCCTGTTGTAGAATAGGCAAAGCAATCTTCTAACAATGTAGGTCATGTTAGGGTAGTTAATGTGTTGGAACTGGAAGTATCGGAATTGAGTTATGTTGTTGGAATTCGTAGTGCTAAGTGTTGAAATTATGTGGTTCGTGGCAGAATCCGTAATGTATACATGTTGGAATCGTGGAGTTCACTGAATAATGAATAAGGGGCGCAGTGTTGGAATCGTGGGGGTCGTAATGGATGTGGTGAGGAAATCTAGTTGTGGCAGAGAGGGTAATGAATGTGATGTTGGAATTGAGATCGTAAATTAGAGGATAACGAGTATGTAGTGGAGGAATGAGCAATTAATGTGTGTAGTGCTGGGAACTGTCAAGGAATGGGTAATGAATGAATGTGTGTAGCGTTGGGATTGTCGAAGAGTGGGTAATGAATGTGTGCAGCGTTGGGATTGTTGAAGAGTGGGTAATGAATGTGTGTAGTGCCGGGGATTGTCGAAGAGTGGGTAATGAATGTGTGTAGTGCCGGGGATTGTCGAAGAGTGGGTAATGAATGTGTGTAGTGTCGGGAACTGTCGAGGAATGAGTAATGGATGTGTGTAGTGTCGGGAACTGTCGAGGAATGGGTAATGGATGTGTGTAGTGTCGGGAACTGTCGAGGAATGTGTAATGGATGTGTGTAGTGTCGGGAACTGTCGAGGAATGGGTAATGTATAGAACTATATTCACTGGTCACACGTAATATAAAAATTTGGGAGTGTAAGATAGGGGTTATTAGTGCGTTGTGCTGATAGGGTATAGGCTTTTTTTGTGTGTGGAGTATGTGGGTATAACGGCTTTTAATGTGCGAATTAGTTATTGTCTATAAATGGCAGTTTAACAGCACCGTTTGAAGAAATACACAATACTTTCTGAGGGTTAAGTAGATAAGCTCTTTTAAATTAAAGCAAATTTTGTTATGAAAATTTTTATTTGCAAAGAAATAAATTTCTTCCACTCTACACACGCTCTGGAGATTTTGCTTATTTACGGAGGATGAAAATTTGGATCATGTAAAAGGCTCATTGAATTTCTTTTAATTTGATGTTTCGATATTAAAATTCGAAATTCTTCGGTTTTAATTTTTTGATTCAAATAAGTATTTCAACCAGGCATGTCTTTTGAAAGGGTAAAACAAAATTCATTGAAACCTAATCTGTTTAACGGTGCTTTGAAAATGATTAATGCAATTTGGAAGGGGATACGTTTTTATTATAAGTTAGATTATGAAAATCTTTTAAAGGTTTTATATTTGGCAATTCTAATAATAGAATTATTTATTATAAAAATTCAGTGAATCTTGATCTGTTAGGATTTAGTATATACACGGAATTTAAAGCTGAGTTGGTAATTAAACTGCAAGGGTTAATAATATCCATGTAAATTTTATTCTCTATACTTTAGACAACTTGGCCTAAACGTTTTTTCTCAACCGTATGGATTAAAATTTTTTCATTTCATGAATTGACATAGTAAGGAATCTTAATTTTTAAGTCTTTCTTGTCTAATTGCTGAATATTTAACAACTTGGCTTTGGAATTCTCCAATGTTAGAATGTTGGTTTATGTACTTAATCAAGACAGGGAACTCAAGGAAATGCATTCTTTTCATATTTTTTAATCCTTAAAATACAAATCAATGAATGCTTACTTTTCCTTTGTATTTTAGAACTTTTCCTCGATTTATTACAGCTCGTTTTAGCTCAACATATAAAACATAGTTAGAAAGTATTTTCCGGTTCCCAAAGTCTTAGAATTATGAGAAGAATTTTGTATTGCATAAAATTCCAAGATACTTTTCATATCATGCAAGGCTCTTTAACACATCAGAGTCCAAAGGATGATAGCGCCCATCTTCCGGCAAATGTAGTCAAGTTTTAGTTCGCAAAACGCAAAAATTGTACATTATCAGATAAATTACTACTTTAAGAGGATTAGATTAAGAAAATCATTTATTCCTGTTTTAAAAGTACAATAGTTTCCCACTGAAGTCCCATTTTCTGAATACTTTCATTCACACTTCTTGCAATTTGATGCAGTTTGCTAGAAATCCGACTGATATCTTGCTTTCTTGCTTGCCCATGAAATACTCCATTGCTATAAATCTCTGTGACCAAGAATCTTGATAGGAAAATTTGAATTGTACAATGAGCGGAAATAAGACAGAGCAGCATATGAACCTTTTCTAAGAGAATTAGCTTTGGGTGTAATGGCCGAGTTTCAAAATCTGAAAATCCATCAGTTTTAAAAGCTATACTTTCACAGAATTCAACATTTGGTTGACAAGAGTGACTGTTTACAACATTAAATGAGCCTTGATATCAATAAGAGGATAATATTTTCAAGAATTATCAATTTTGAACTTAGATTGGATATCACAAACGCCAAAGTGAGGAAAAATCTGGATTTTTTAAATTTTGATAATACAAATTTAAATTATAGTTGATGTTAAATCGCTTGAAGTCACTTTCATGGGAATTTCGGAATCAATGAATTTCTATTAGATATCCGAAAATAGTTAAATATTTTGTATTTTAAATAGAGGTAAACTGTTAATTGGATGACAAAAGCAGTGTCCTGTTTGTATTTCTTTCGATGGATTAATATTTTGATATGTGCTTTAAAACATCCATAGATACTCTGAGATCCGAAATGCAGATAAAGATATAGGGATAGTTTTCAGAACCCGAATCGCGCTTGCCATTATTGCTTTGTACGAAGTCAGACTCAAAATCACTATCTTGATCTGTCATTTCAAAATTCTGTGGTAAGACAAGTAGAATTTTGTTTTTTGTAATTTTTTTCCCTAGATTCCCTTATTTTAGAAGTATAACACTGAATAACTGAGTATTCTCTGGAAACGAATAGTATTTTCTTAGTTTTTTAACCGTCTTAACTCCAGAAACAAATCTAACCAAACGGTTATCTGTGTTCTCGAGTTCATTCTTTTGGAATCTGAAATTTCAATATTTCTTATAATTAATTTATTAGATTTCTTCTCGTGGTGATCTGAAACTTCATATATTTTTAACCCGTTCAAGATTTTACAAGTTTGAAATATTAAGTATCACTCAAATACAAAATTAGCCATCTATCTTGTTCTTTCTTTCTTCCTTTCTTAATTTCTAACAATCCTCCTTCTATGAGTAGACAATTTACCTTATTCCATTTTGAGATTCGACGTAATTTCTAATATCGATAAGTCATAAAACAAACATTTATTAATGTATCGTAAATAAAAATAGTAATTGTATTGAAAGTGATTCTGCGCATTAAAATTAAATTATTTTATATCGGGTGGATTTGTCGGACGTATTCAAATCGGGCATCGGCAATCGAAATTGGGATAGCGACATGTTCCGTGAATATGATGAAATATTTGTTTCATTTTAATGAACTGATCTATTCCTATTTAATGAATGATCTAAGGTGATTCAATAAAGGTAAAAACAGGATGAATCTCCCTTAAATTTAGATGAATAGGACTTAACATTTGAGATTATTTAAAATAAGGAGTAACTAGAATGGAACGATTCCATTTTAAAAAAATACCAATTCTTAAAGCAGCAAAGAAAACGAGGACTAGAAAGGAATCCACTAAACGATTTCTAATAATTCAATTTTTAAATTGATTAAAATCAATTTTAGATAATTCTGTTGATTTATTTAGCCACTGATCTAGATAAAATGAATTTTCAACGGTCGTGAAATATTTCGAAAATGAAATCCTTCTATTTGATAAATTGTTCATTCTTTCCCATTTTTAAGTTTTTCTAATTGTATTTTATTCGAATTTTATCAAATCGAAAATTTTTGAAATGCATAAGAATCGCAACCCGAGACTGTCTGAATGAATAACTAAAATTTATTTTCAAGTGTGACAGCTGGTTTTCATGGAGTATTTCAAGATTGGTTGCTTTGATTTGTGTTGTCTGACTGAAGTATCCTGTAGATCTGTGGACTTATTCTCAAGTTTATAGATTCAAGACAAATGAGTAAAGGAAAAGCTACATATAGTGAATTCTTTGCAAATGTCAAACTGTAAAAATTGTATCCAGAAAGTATCTGAAATCTCATAAAATAACCATTTTTTTTAAAATTATAAATCTTTTCGAAAATCATCGAGTATATCAATAAATTTCTAGATGGTTCAATACAGCAACTATCTTCTAAATATCTGAATCGAGAAGCTCTGCTAAAGGAAAAAAGTTGCAGACCTTGGTCAAAATCTTCCTAAAATTGAACTGCATGCCAGAAAACGTGTTGAGCTTCTGAATAATTTACATATTCCCAGCTCGCTTACATTACTTTTAAATACTAAAATTGCAAAAAAAATCTACTTTGATATGTTCTGTGAATGAAATGAGCATCAAATTTGAATGAAATAACAGGAGAAAAAATAACTTAGTTCGAACATGTTTCAATTCCATATTTCTAAATATAACACGGGGAGATTGAAAAACTCCGAATTTGAATGAACAGTGAAGTCTTGAGTCTTTGATCTCAAATTTTCTGTGATCTGAAATCTGAATAATATATCTATTAAATTCAGAAATTCTGAAATACTCAGATTAGGATTTAATTTGGAATTTTTCTTAGGATATCTGACTACAACTAAGGATTAGGATTCTGTTTTTGAAAAGCAGTAATCTCAATATTTATATAATCACCTTCATAATATTTAATCACCTATAGATAATATATAATCACCTTCAGTGTTTCATATTGCTTTTCCGATTTCTTAACTGCTTGCAACGTACGACAATTTATGAAGGTTAGAATACTACAGAAGGCTTTGGATTGCATCCTTGACTTTTTAAGAATCACTGATTTGATTTGCAAAATCTCATTGTCTAACATTTCTGCTTATTCATCAATTTTCATGTCATTTAGAAAATGAAACGAATATGCTATTCCATGAATCCTATTGGCATATAAAAGTAAACTTACTGCAATTATGTGGTATTGAAAGTAAAAATATTCCATAATCATGTAAACACACATCTATCTTTTTACCCTTTCAACCAATCTTTCTAAAAAAATTGCATACAAAGAAAAATATTGTCTGTAATATATATTTATATTTGCCTATATCGTCAGTGAAACTAGAAAGTATACGAGTTCACCATGTGCTGATTATTATGCAACAGAAAAAGACGAATCGTAGCTGCTTATTTCTTAGATTCAGAGACTACTTTGAGATCCAGAGGAACCTTAAATTGATGCCAAACTTTCAGGATTTGCTGACAATGTTTTCTCAGGAATAGGAAAATTCAAGTCTGGGTAAGTTGAAATACAATATAAAAACATAATTTTTTTTCTAAAAATGAAACTTTATCATTAAAAAGTTTATTCACAGTGTATTTCCTGCTTGCACTGCATTTTGTTTACATTTATTACTTGCAGAACCAAGGAAATCTTATATGAAGCTTTGTGTAACTACTTAGTGATTAAACAAATTTTATTATTTAAAATATCAATCTCCCTAACAGTTCAAATTCCATAACTAGATGCACTGGAAAAGGATTTCTGGAAAGTAATTACTGTTATTGAGTGAAAAATTTTGAATATTTGATAATTTTTTATGCTATTGATTTAGAAAAATCGCTGCTCTGATCAATATTGGTTCTTTTCCTACTCATTAAAACAAACAGATTCGTATATAATTTTCATAATTTCATATTTCCTTTTCAGATCTTATTCACAACATTCCAGAGAAATGATTGCCTTGGATCAACATTTGCTAGATCCTGGACTTCATAGCTCTTCCTAACATATAATATCAAGTGGTGAAACATCAGCATTTTTTGCTGACATCTTAGGAAATTGTAGATTATGCCTGCTGTAAAATCTATTAAGATATTTTAATTCTAATTATGAACGAGATTCGGTGACAGTGATTTAATTGGTTTTTCTTTAACTGGTCATTGATTTTTTAAAATCTTAAATTTTATTGCTACTTTATAAATTTCTAGTGAATAAATATAATTAAAGCACGTGACTGCAACCACTGCCTATGCTTATCACGCAAACTGTGACAAAACTCCACTTAATTTTTTTAAATAGTGATCAGTTTTCAACCCACAAAGGCTAATGTTGAATGTTTCGCGGCTTTTTTCATATTCTGATATTTTACTTCACAAAAATATTTTATTCTTAAAGTGCTTCAGTGAGTTAGAAAACAACTTAATTTAAATGCTGAACATTTATTTTAAAATGAACAGTTCCTTTCAAAAGTTATCAATGAAATTTGGCTGTAACAATACGAATTCTGTTGGAGATAAGTTCAAGAATTTTGTATAATCTACAAAATTACAGTACAGTAATAAAATGTTTTAATATGGACTTTCAGAACTGTTAGAAAATTAATATTTATTCTTTGTAGCTTTAATATTTTTTGAAACTATCTCATAAAACTGAGTTTAACTGTTTCTAAAATTCAGCTCTCATCAACTTATTTTGAATAATCAAATTGAAGATTATATTACTGATTAAGTTTTAGAAAGATAAACAATATTCGAGTTTTGCTTGGGTCTTTCTTTCTGAACTATCAAAATTAATTGTTCTCCAATTGACATAATTCTGGATACAATATTAATATTCTGAGTTTTTATATGAGCACATTTAATCAACATGTCGAAAGCACTAGTACTAGAATTATTTCTCGCTTCATTCCAAGAAATAGTTTAATTTCATTTGAAATTTATTGTATTCTAAGAAAGTTTTGCTTGTATATTTCACTGTTCCTATGGAAAGATCTAGAACCAGAATGGCTGTCATATCTCTGGAAAAAAAAAACACTTCTAATATTTGGGTTTACTTAATCCATTACCGAATAATGCCTGTTTCATTTACTAAAATTGCAATAAAGCAAAAGAAAGTTATAAATTTTAATATTTTTGTTAATGTACAAAGTGCATTTCTATTATATTGATATTTTTTTAATTCAATGTTTTACTCAATTCTCTAATTATAAGAACAAATAATTCTTAGATTAATGAAATTCTAACAGATGTGATTCATAAATCTAAAAAGGAAATTTAAAATGAGATCTTATACTATAGAAATTAACTATAGATATTTTATCTTCATGAAGAATATGTACTTTATGTAATGAAACTATTACTTGTGATTTCGCAATTATTGCCTGCCTATTTTATATACTATTATGAGTTCATTCTGCTTCCACATCTTAAGAATGAGTTATTTAATCTTGAATCACATTTATTTGCTTTTAATAATTGATTTTCAAATATTCAGTGTGAATTTTTAATAAATAAGGCTCTAAAAGAAAATGTCTTGATAATATTTGAAAGTCTTCAATTGAGTTGATGGCTAAAATTACTGAAACTGCTTCGCATAATATGTAGATGGATATTAAGAAAATTGCAAGGAGATATGTCTGTTTATATTTTTTTAAAAAGAAATAGATATAAAGATAAAATAAAACCGAATTTTTATTGTATTTATAGTGTTACCTTATGGAACGTGATATATAATAGCTGTCAAAAGTGTATGAAAATAAAGTGTATAATAGTTGTTTATAAATCAATGTTAGAAGAAATCTCATGAAAATATTTAAATGAATGAGGAATAAAAGTTTTAATTCCAGCATTAAATTCTTTGAATTCGTATCCTTTTTGAAATATATTTGTTTTCAAATAATTTGAGATGCTGAGATGTTTACAAAATCTGACAAAAAAATCCCTACCTCGATGTTGTGTCTGAATTAAATTGTATGCTTTTGAGATACTGTTGGTTACTATTACACATGCCTTTTGAGATTTGCTATATAAATTATTTAGGTTGTTCTAGAATGTTTAAATCGCAAACCATATCAAGTTTAATATATTTAAATTATAACCAGCTGTGTAATTTAGATTATAAGCATTTAAATTTAAGTTATTTTTATAGTTATTTTCGTAACTAGGCAAAATATATCCTCACATTGCTCGTCCATTTATTGCATCCTTTACAAATTCCTTATTGTAATAGCCTTCACTTCTTTGTGGGCTAAAAATAATTATGAATAGATTATAATCTTTTAGTCGTGAAATCTAAGTTTAATGCTTGTAATTATCATTACATTTCTGAGAAACAATATACAGTAAAGTAATAAAAGAAATGCAAGAGCTATTTCATTTTCAGTGGTTTTCCAGCTACGGATGACTGATGGCTGTGCTAGCCAGTCAATCAGAAATCCATCGAATTAACAAAAAGCATTTGATCGCCATGTCTGATCAACATGGTGATTTATATGCTTTAAAAAAATCTTGGAAAATTTCCTAAAATTAAAATTTAAAAAAATCAAATGCATACGGACAACATTTTTTTGTATTCTTAGTATCACGGAAATCTGGATACCACCGAGTAGTTTTTCATGATATAAATGTAGCCAGAATTACCCATTACAATGGATGCAATAATTGACAAAACAGCAGTTTATTTT
>JAPMOQ010046752.1:38666-52628 GCA_026543055.1 Argiope trifasciata
GAAATTCCTTATGATTGCAATTCAATTTATATAATCTGGAATAATATAAGTCAAGATTAACAGTTTTTAAACATTCCGATAATCGAGAATTAATTATTTAAATTTAATATTGCTCTAAAATTTCTAGAATGGTATTAAAGCTGTCAGATTTATTACGTGTATTCGAAATTATCTTGAATATGTGTGGGACAAGAATCTACTTTACTCTGAATATGTCGTTTCATGATGATGCAAATATTGGGCCATTTTAATAATTTACATTTTTAGTATCGATTGACTGAAGAATACTTTGATAAATTGTAAAACATTTTGTTATTTCATTGAAACAGTTTTGAAAATACAGTTGATTTTATTATCTTTTATTTAATCTTTTATGAACCTAAAAATGTAATTGATTTTATTTCTTTTTGTTAATCATTATACCTAAAAATGCAATTGATTTTATTTCCTTTGCTTAATCTATGTACCTAAAATAGCAATTATTTTTATTTCCTTTATTTATTCTTTTATATACCTAAATATGCAATTGATTTTATTTCCTTCATTTAATCTTTTATGTACCTAAAAATGCAATTAATTTTACTATTACTGTATTTAATCATCTTTAATGTATCTAATTCAGAAGTCAAATTTTGATTATTCAGACAGATAAACCAAAATTTGGCCTTGTTAGGACTGAAAGTATGCCAACATATTCTTACTTAAAAACTAATTTTTTCTGCATGTGCTCTAATTGAATGTAGTTCGTTAAAACTTGTCTTAGAGCCAAAACTTCTTGTACAAATTATCAATCGTTTTGAGAGAATTTATAATCAATTGAATGCTTCACTATGAAATCTCGAATGTTTTGATTACAGGAAATCAGTTTTATATAAATAAAATTATTCAGGGTGAAAAATTACTCTGCAAATTTTAGAAGAAAAAAAAACTAAAGTAATGAAATTAAAAAAATAATAATGTTTGTCATTCATGGCATTGATACAAATCTTGAACTATTTGATTTTCAATTATGACATAAAGTTCGGTTACTGATATAATCTTTAGCCTTTTTATAAAATTAAGAATATGACTCGGCTTATAATAATTTTTGAAATTATAATATTAAATTTTATTTCCGGATTAAATGTTTATCATTTGATAACCAAGTACAAAAATAAACAAATTAGTGTAAAAAAGAGCACAAAATTTTCTTAGAATAGTCATGAAACGTAGCTATTTTTGAAAAGTTAAGAAGTGTGAAAAAATGGCATTAGTAATTAATGTGAATAATTAACATGCTAATATGAAATTTCAAGGTTTAACTAATCCTTAAGCAAACTATCACCGATGAAATCCATAAATTTTCGCTCGCTTTGTCAGCTGTAAAAAATGAAAACTATTAAAACAACGTGAGCATAAAAAGCTGAAGCTTATTAACATTATCAGAAATTATGTAATTTCTTTCATTACCTAGCAATTCCATTGATTTCTTTTAAAGATCCAAAAAAAGGGTTTAATATAAACCTTTTTTATTAATACATACGTGTATCATATCCTTTGTCATAAATTCAAATATTATATTTCTGGGATTAAAATAATTTGGTATATTTTGGTTTAGATTATATTTTTATTAACACATTGGGGATGAGACGCTAAATTGCCCCATTACTGTTTTCTATAAAATGAAAAAAAACTCTTTTCGAAAACCAAATAAAAATAATTAATTATTATTTCTACTACGAATGGATGAATCAGTAATCGAAACCAATGAAATTTTTACATTATACAACTATATAAGAATGTATTATTATTATTACATTAATATTGCATTAATATATATTGATTAAAAACTAAAGGGAAGCTTTAAAATAGAGTTTTTAATTCAAAAAATAAGTTCTAATTTATTCTATTTCACTTGCTTAAATTTTATCACCTATCAGGAAAAATATCAACCTTTTATTTTTATTGATTTATTTAATCGTTGTACATCGTATTTGGCGTAGCAATTGAATATTATTTAAAGGAAAAAAAATAAATCTTGTTAAAAATTTTAAAGGAAAGGTAAGAAAATTTTAAAAGATAGAAACATAATATATATATATATATAATTTGATTATCTGTAAAAAGATAATAATCATTTAAACAAAATAATAATTTTATTTAATTAGTTTATAAATGTAATTAATTATTAATAATGATAATCAATTCAATAATAATACTTAATTACAATAATAATAATAATTAGATAATTAATAGTTAATTTTTTAATTGACTTCTTTATTACTGCCTTCATTTGTATTAAAATAATCTAAAATTCTCTATCATACTATTAATGATCTGAATACTAACACTTCATTACAATTCAATAAATAAATTTATTGATATTGAAATATTTATAATAAAATTAAATTATACTTTTTCACTCAGACCAATGTGTTAATAAAAATTTTCTTTTTTAGCATAGTTTAGCGATTAAAAAATTATGAAAATGTAATCAGCACTTAAAAAATAAAATTGTATTCAAATGCTTAATTGATAAATAACTATCTAATGCACTAGATATAATTTATACGTAATGTATTAGCTACTGATCAAAACTGGTGAAAGCAGGAATGAGCATTTTTTAGGGCATAGAAAAGATTCGGCGTTTTTAAGAGTAGCAACTGCACGACTTGAGTTGGTTTTTAGGCGCCATAAAATTGTAAGTGGTGTAGGTAAAATTGGTAATTATTGTACGTTGCATGCCAGCGAATTTTCAATACTTACAAATTTGGTCCACGTTATTTTACAATGATGTTTTATAAATATTGTATACATGAATTTTCGTGTATGGTTGCAGCCGATTTGACTGTTACGTTTATTCTTGGAGTTCTTTTGTTATACGCTATGGAAGTTCTTATTATATAAACATTTAAGTAAAATAAAACACAAAAAATAAACTTTTGTTAGATACGATTAATGTGTGTTTCTGTCTTTATTTTAATCACCCAATTCACTTAAAGCACAAGAAAAAAAATCCGGCCAGAGTCAAAAATCATGTAACTGTGGAGAAATTGGTACTGTTTACCACTATTTAATGAAATGTATGGTGATCTCAGAGTTAAGGAAGGACCTGAAGATTCTCAATAATGATTTAAGTACAGTACTAATGGTACCAGGTCATCTCAAAACCCTGAAGGATATGATTTGAAAGATTGACAGTTTCATTCCAACTGTTTGAGAGAGTGCAGATGGGGAGAAAGACAGCTATTTACTACCCCGAAAGCAATGTTAGTTTAACTGTTCGGTCAATGTAAGGTCGGGCAATACTTATTCAGCAGTCGACCCCAACAAATCCTGTCGATACTGCTACGTTCAGTGGTGGCAGGGTGGTCGGCTGTATGCAAGAAGAAGAGTCAAAAATCATCCTGAGATAGATCCCTTTTTGTCTAAATCTAAGGCATATGGATCTTCCGTGCAGTATAGTTCCAAAAATTCATTGTACAAAGAATACTTAGTACATTTCAATTCCTACTATTAGTTCATACTCTTTCTATACATATTTATATATCTTATTCAAATTTCCAATAATTAATGAAATATTTTTCATTCATCCACTCAAGTACAAATACGTTTTTTTAAAACTTGCAATGGATGACACTTGATATTAATACAGTTTTTTCCGAATATCGATTCAATAATTAAATATATTTTTAATATTTTAAATAGAGTGTTTGCTGTTTGTAATGAAAATTGAAATCAACGGGCAGTGGCCAACTATGGTTCTTAGACGTATTATCAAGTATAATACAAAATTCTATTAATACAACAAACTTATTTGAAAACTATATTTTAAAAAATATGAAAATTCGTAATAAATTTTAATGAAATTGAACCAAAACGGATAACACTACATAAAATCGTATTGCAGCAATCCTATTTTCCTTTGTGCATAGAATAGATTAGTTCAATATTCCAAGTTATAGAAAATAATGATGAAGGAAATGTACCAAAATCTAAAACATTTTGGGATGCAAAGAAGTTATGGGTAAAAATATACGTCTATGTGCATTTTTACCATAAATTCCCAACTTAATTTTTCTAAAAATACCTATAAATGAAAAAGTATTTCGTCAACAATAAAACTTTTGGTTCATTTTCCATATTATTTAAAACACACGTTGAAATTTTTACCTAAATATTTCTGTTACTTTTTGAAATATGTTAAGGGTGGGGAATTTTTATAAAAATTAGAGTTTGGCGCATGTGTTGGCGGAATTGTGCCAATACGTAGGTTGAATTCCGCCAAGGACCGAACCTGCGATGTTCGGGTTTGAAATCCAGTAACTTATCCAATATACAAAAATGGCCGCCAATGTTAGCGGTAGTTACTGGCTTATTAAGATGTCACCACATAAAGTTTTGAGAAAATTGAAGTTAAGACAAATTTTAGCTGAAAAATAAATGTGACCCTGGAGAAGAGGTTAGACCTTTTTCCCAGAAAAGATACTGTTTTAGAAAGAGGAAAGTCTGCACTACAAGAAATAACAATATTTAATGGCCAATGTGGTCGATAACCAGTGCATTTAACGTAGTCGGATGCCTTAATAAAGAAACTATTCTACTGGTAGAAATAAATGTTAAATAATAAAACTTATAACTCGTGCAGCCGTTTTAGACGCAGAATTTGTGATGAAATAAATTCGTACAATTGTGCTTTATTTGCTCACATACGAAATATAAAGTATTGAAATCGTCAAAAGAAAATTAGAATACGAGATTTTGAATTTCCACATTTTTATACCTTCTCAAAACCGAGAAATCATTTTTGGAAATGCATTTTTAAAAATAAAACCGATTTGAGACAGACAGATGAAATTTGGTTGCATTGTTTTCACTAAATTGGAGGCTCCTATCCAATTTTGAGTAAAATCTTCACAAGAAGTTTTCCTTTCTGACTCTCAGAAATAAGTTATGCTGTTAACTGCAAAACGAAGCAACTAGTTGCTTGAAATTCTGCTAAATTATTATGTACATTTCAAACACCTAGCAAACTTTGAGCTAAATTAAGGAAAGGATTGACCGTCTGTCTGTCGGTATTTTCAGAAGCATGTAAATATACGATAACTGAAATACCCGATTTAAAAATACCAAATCTGGCTTGCGACTGTGACGGCAAATGTAATTATGCAAATTTAGATCTCACTTGGTTGGAAAACGCGTCTAAAAAGAAACTCATTTTGGTAAATCACTCCTGTTGGTTTAAGTGCTCTAAGAAATCCAGATTTTTATCAGAAACAAATTTATTTATTTAATTACCCTTTTAAGTTAACTGAAGAGCGAATAATTAGCATCTCTCAGCGATTTCTTTACGATTTGTAATTCATGAAAATTTAAGAAGTCGGTAAGAAATGATACTCACAGAATTCTAAAGATTAATATACAAAAATCGAATGCAACAAAATTCCCAAACTAGATTTTATTTACAAAAATATTAAATACAAACACTGAAACAAGATAACAAAAAAAGATCAATACAACATTAAAAGTTAAAATTCCCATTACATGCAAATAATATACAAAAGGCGAATTAAATTAACATTTATTGCATATATATTTAAAACATTCATTTGCACATACATAAAATACTTATACAATACATTAAATACATATATAAAGATAAAACATTAACAGAAATGATAAATACCAAAAGTGACATACAAAATACCAAAGAAATGATAAATACCAATGCCACGAAATACCAAAAGTCTGTTCAAAGACAAAGTTTTTATAAATTTTAACATCATGAATTTTGAAGAAGAATTTCATCAATTTTTATCAATTAAAAGAATACTTCTTTCGAATTTTGTAATTTAGTTTCATTTTAAAGGAGACTTTCTACAAATAATTCAGAAGTATTAAGATTGCTATTTTGCATGTGTTTCAGATTTATGACGATGGAATTACTTCCTTATATGTCGGAGAACTCCTGAAATTTTCCGTATTTATAACGATCCACTCGACATTTTCAAAACTTATCGCTTGATATTTATACGTTCAGTTAAATTTTTTTTTACGCAGGGTGCCATCTATGAATGAGAAAAATCTCTAAGATGCATAATGATACTGTAACGAATCATAAATTAAAGCCTAATAAAGAAAATTAATCCAGAACAAATTTAACTATAGGTATTAATAAAAACGCATATAAAACATTAAATTTAACAGCATTATTAGAAAAAAAACTGGGAATAAACTGCTCTTTTGTCAATTATTGCATCCATTGTAACGGGGGTAAATCAGGCTACATTTATATAATTAAAAATTACTAGGTGGTAAAATTACTACTCGGTATACAAAAAAAGTTGTCCGTATGTAATTGATTTTTTTTAAATTTTAGTTTTAGGAAATTTTAAAGATTTTTAAAGCATATAAATCACCATGTTGATCAGACATGGCGATCAAATGCTTTTTTTTAATTCGATGGATTTCTGATTGACTGGCTAGCACAGCCATCAGTCATCCGTAGCTGGAAAACCGCTTAAAATAAAACAGCTCTTGCATTTCTTTTATTACTTTACATTATATTGTTTCTCAGAAATGTGAAGATAATTATAAACATTAAGCTTAGATTTCACAACTAAAACATTATAATCTACTCAATTATTTTTAGCATACTAAGCAGTAAAGGAGATTACAATAAAGAACTTGTAAAGGATGCAATAAATGAACGAGAAATGTGAGGATATGTTTTGCCTAGTTATGAAAATATTTCTAAAAATAAACTTAAATTCTAGAAATCTAAATTACACTGCAGGTTATAATTTAAATATATAAAACTAGATATGGTTTGCTATTTAAACATTCTAGAACAACCTAAATTTATAAAGCAAAGCAGTGCAGTAGTAATAGCAATATAGCAAAGGCATGTACAGTAGTAATCAACGGTATCTCTAAAGCATACAATTTTACAACATCGAGGTAGGGATTTTTTTTTTCCGTCAGATTTTGTAAATCTCTCAGTGTTTCAAATTATTTGAAGCAAATATTTCTGATAGTATACGAATTCAAAGAATTTAATGCTAGAATTAAAACTTTTATTCCTTATTCATTTAAATATTTTCATAAGATTCCTTCCAACATTGATTTATAAATAACTATTATACACCATTTTATTACTTAAATTTTTCACAGCTATTATATATCGCGCTCCATACGATAACACTATAAATACAATAAAAAGAATTTGGTTTTTATTTTATCTCATTCCCTTTTTGAAAAGGATATAAAAAAATTGATAATAAATTTCTTTTAAACAAAATTATAAACAGACATGCCTCCATACAATTTTCTTAATATCCATCTACATATTATGCGAAGCAGTTTCAGTAATTTTCTCCACCAGCCCAGTTAAAGACTTTCAAATATTATCGACAAATTTTCTTTTAGTAAATTTTTAAAAATTTACATTGAATATTTAAAAATCATTTATTAAAAGTGATTCAAGATTAAGCAACTGACTCTTTAGAAATAGAAGCAAATATCCTTGACAAACTCATAACAGTATATAAAATAGGCAGGAAAAACTGAAATTTATTCACTAATTGCGCAAACACTATTAATAGTTTCATTACATAAAATACGCATTCTTCATGAAGATATGCTATAGAAATTAACTATAGATATTTTAAGATCCCATTTTACAATTCATTTTTTGATTTATGAATCACATCTGTTAGATAGATTAATGACATTCTAAGAACTATTTGTTCTTATAATTATATGAGAATTTTGAGTAATACTAATTCAAAAAATAATAGAAATGCCTTTTGTACATTAACAAAAATATCAAAATTCAAAACTTTTTGCTTTATTGCAATTTTAGTAAATTAAACAAACAGGCATTATTCGATAATGGATTAAGTAAATCCAAATATTAAGTTTTTTCAGATATAACAGCTATTCTGGTTCTAGATCTTTCCATAGGATAAGCGAAAAATGCAAGCAAAACTTTCTTAGAATACAATAATTTTCATTTGAAATTAAGATACTTCCTGATATAAAGGGAGAAATAATTTGTTCTAGTACTTATGACATTTAAGTTGATTAAAAATCCTCATATAAAAACTCAAGAGTATTAACTTTGTACACAAAATTATGTCAATTGGAGAATAATTTTGATAGTCCGGAAATAACGACCAAAGCAAAACAAATACTGTTTATCTTGCTAAAACTTATTCAGCAATATCATCTTTAATTTGATTATTCAAAATGAGCTGACGAAAGGTAAATTTTAGAGACAGCTAAACTCAGTCTTATGGGGTATTTTCAAAAAATATTAAAGCTAAAAAGAATAAATATTAATTTTCTAACAATTCTGAAAGTCCGTATCAAAACATTTTATTACTGCACTATAATTTTGTAGATTATACAAAAGTCGTGAACAAGTCTCCAACAGAATTCGAATTGTTGCAGCCAAATTTAATGAATATATTTTTAAAGGAACTGTTCAATTTAAAATAAATGTTCGGCATTTAAATTAAGTTTTCTAACTCCCGAAAGCACTTTAAAAATATATTGGGAGGTACCATATCAGAATATGAAAAAAGCAGCGAAGCAGTCAACATTTTTGCAAGTTGAAGACTCATCACTATTTTAAAAAATAGGAGTTTTGTCACAGTTTGCGTGATAAACATAGGCACTGGTTGCAGCTATGCGCTTAATTACATTTATTCACTAGAAGTTTATAAAGTAGCAATAAAAATTAAGATATTAAAAAATCAATGACCAGTTAAAGGAAATCCAATTAAATCACTGTCACCGAATCTCGTTCATAATCTATTCTTATAATAAAGTTCAATGTGTGTGTGTGTGTGTGCGTGCGTGTTGGCGCTCTACAGGCCAGACCGTTGGACCTACAGCTACCAAATTTGGTACATGTATACCTTGAAGATCCGGAATGTGCACCTCGGAGCCCTTTTTTCGAATTTTTAATTAGAATTTGAATTAATAAAAATTTAAGCGAAATTTCGTCGTTTTTCCGCTATAAATTCCGAAAATATAATCGCACAATCATGATTTTTATATCAATTTAAAGATTAAAAAATTAGCTTTCTAACGGTATCAGTTTTTTTAATTTATAATATAAGCTTCTATTTTTAAAGAATTTTTAAAGAAATATTTTAACCATGTTTTTATTACGTGACTGGATAAAATAAAAGAATGCCGGAAGTTCGAATAAAAAAACAACTATCATCGCAAATCAAATCTAAAGAAATACAACTTTCAGCACGGGACTGGATAAAATAACATAAATATAAAAAGTGATATCTTCTAAAAAAAATAAATGCAAGGTAAAGGATTCTAAGAAATCGTTTGCAATATTTATATCATTAATTCCATAAATTATCTTTATTTACATTAACCCTGATTGAATTTAGACATGATATGCATTGAAATCCCGACTTAATGGCATATTTCTATAAACGTTTGCAATATCTGTATCATTAATTCAATAATTTTTTCCCTTTTTCGCTTTCTTTAAAAAACATATTTAACATTTTGGCAATATCACCGAAAAAAACATTTTTATTAGAGCATTAAACTCAAAAAGTTTTTACGAATAAAGTTACCGACTCTTTAACTACTAATAACTGAATCTTTTAACTTTAACTATTTCTTAAATTTTGGCTAAGAAATATATGATTTAATTGGAAATTTTAGAACGCATTACACATGGCGAACCAGCTGGTCGCCAAAGGCGGCTAGTTAGAAATAAAATATCTTAAAATATTTTACAACAGGCATAATCTATACTTTTCTCAAGATGTGAGCAACAAAAGCTGATGTTTCTCCACTTGACATTATATGTTAGGAAGAGCTATGAGGTCCAAGATCTTGCAAATGTTGATCCAAGGCAATCATTTCTCTGGAATGTCGAGACATCTTATTCTAAACGACTTCGAGTAAGATCTGAAAAGGAAATATGAAATTATGAAAATTAGACACGAATCCATTTGTTGTAATGAATAGGAAAATAACCATTGATAAAAGTAATATTTTTCCAAAATTATTAGCACAGAAAATTATTAAAAAAAAACCCAAACTCAAAGTTTCAATTACCATTAACAATTACCACTTTCCAGAACTCTTTTCCAGTGCATCTAGTTATGGAATTTGAACAATTAGTGAGAAGGATATTTTAAATAATAAAATCAAGTAGTTACACAAAGCTTCATATAGGATTTCCGTGGTTGTTTTCTATAAGTAATAAATGTAAGCAAAATGCAATGTAAGCGAGGAGAAATGCACTGCGAACACACATTTGTTTAGTTCCACTTTCAGATAAAAATTATGTTTTGGCATTATATTTCAACTTACCAAGTACTTGAACTTTAAATGCTTCTTCCTATTCCTGAGAAAACATTTTCAGCAAATCCTGAAAATTTGGCATCAATTTAAGGTTCCTCTGGATCTCAAAAGTAGTCTCTGAATCCAAGAAATAAGCAGCTACGATTCGTCTTTTTCTGTAGCATAATAATCAGCTCATGGTGAACTCGTATACTTTCTAGTTTCACTGATGATATAGACAAATATAAATATATATTACAGACAATATTTTTCTTTGCATGCAATTTTTTTAGAAAGATGGATTGAAAGGGTAAAAAGATAGATGTATGTTTACATGATTATGGAATATTTTTACTTTCAATAACACATAATTGCAGTAAGTTAACTTTTATATGCCAATAGGATTCATAGCATATTCGTTTCATTTTCTAAATGACATGAAAATTGATGAATAAGCAGAAATGTTAGACAATGAGATTTTGCAAATCAAATCAGTGATTCTTAAAAAGTCAAGGATGCAATCCAAAGCCTTCTGTACTATTCTAACCTTCATAAATTATCGTACGTTGCAAGTAGTTAAGAAATCGGAATAGCAATATGAAACACAGTAGGTGATATAGGTACCCATAGGTGATTAAATATTATGAAGGTGATTATATAAACATTAAGATTGCTGCTATTTAATAACAGAATCCTTAATCCTTAGTTGTAGTCAGATATCCAAAGAAAAATTCCAAATTAAATTCTAATTGGAATATTTCAGAATTTCTGAATTTGATATATTATTCAGATTTCAGATCATAGAAAATTTGAGATCAAAGACTCAAGACTTCACTGTTCATTCAAATTCGGAGTTTTTCAATCTCCCCGTGTTATATTTAGAAATATGGAATTGAAACATGTTCGAACTAAGTTATTTTTTCTCCTGTTATTTCATTCAAATTTGATGCTCATTTCATTCACAGAACATATCAAAGTAATTTTTTTTTTTTGCAATTTTAGTATTTAAAAGTAATATAAGCGAGTTGGGAATATGTAAATTATTCAGGAGCTCAACATGTTTTCTGGTATGCAGTTTATGTATTTTGGCATGCAGCTCAATTTTAGGAAGATTTTGACCAAGGTCTGCAACTTTTTTCCTTTATCAGAGCTTCTCGATTCAGATATTTAGAAGATAGTTGCTGTATTGAACCATCTAGAAATTTATTGATATACTCGATGATTTTCGAAGAGATTTATAATTTTTAAAAAATGGGTATTTTATGAGATTTCAGTTACTTTCTGGAGACAATTTTTACAGTTTGACATTTGCAAAGAATTCACTATATGTAGCTTTTCCTTTACTCATTTGTCTTGAATCTATAAACTTGAGAATAAGACCACAGATCTACAGGATACTTCAGTCAGACAACACAAATCAAAGCAACCAATCTTGAAATACTCCATGAAAACCAGCCGTCACATTTGAAAATAAATTTTAGTTATTCATTCAGACAGTCTCGGGATGCGATTCTTATGCATTTCAAAAATTTTCGATTTGATAAAATTCGAATAAAATACAATTAGAAAAACTTAAAAATGGGAAAGAATGAACAATTTATCAAATAGAAGGATTTCATTTTCGAAATATTTCCCGACCGTTGAAAATTCACCATTTTAAGCTAGATCAGTAGCTAAATAAATTAACAGAATTATCTAAAATGGATTTTAATCAATTAAAAAATTGAATTATTCGTAATCATTTAGTGGATTCATTTCTAGTCCTCGTTTTCTTTGCTGCTTTAAGGATTGATAATTTTTAAAAAAGAAAATGAAATCGTTTAATTCTAGTTATTCATTACTTTAAATAATCTACTGCTAAGTTCCCTGCATCTAAATCTAAGGGAGATTCACCTTAGTTTACCTTTACTGAATCCCTATAACTCATTCATTAAAATCAATCGGAATAGATAAGCTCATTAAAACGAAAAAATTATTTGATCATATTCACGGAACATGTCGCCATCCCAATTTCAACGCGCGATTTGGATACGTCCGACAAATCCACCCTATATAAAATAATTTAATTTTAATGCTCAGAATCGCTTTCAATACAATTACTATTTTTATTTACGATACATTAATAAATGTTTTATGAATTATCGATATTAGAAATTACGTCGAATCGCAAAATGGAATAAGGTAAATTGTCTACTAGTAGAAAGTATTAGAAATTAAGAAGTGAAGAAAGAACGAGATAGCTAATTTTGTATTTGAGTGATACTTAATATTTCAAACCTGTAAAAACTTGATCGGGTTAAAATATACGAGGTTTCAGATCACCACGAGAAGGAATCTAATAAAATTACATAATAGAAATATTGAAATTTCAGATTCCAAAAGAAAGAACTCGAGAAGACAAATAGATAACCGTTAGGTTAGATTCGTTTCTGGAGTTAAGACGGTTGAAAACCTAAGGAAAGACGATTCGTTTCCAGTAAATTCTCAATTGTTCAGTGTTATACTTCTAAAATAAGGGAATCTAGGAAAAAAATTACGAAAAATAAAATTCTACTTGTTCTACTACTAAATTTTAAAATGACAGATCAAGATGGTGATTTTGAATCTGTCTTCATGCAATAAATAATGGCAAGCACGATTCGGTTCTGAAAACAATCCCTATATCTATATTTCGGATCTCGGAGCATCTATAGATACTTTAAAGCACAGATTAAAATATTAAACTGTCGAAAGAAATGCAAACAGGTCATTGCTATTTGTTATTCAATAGTCATTAACAGTTTATTCATTTTCTTAATGATTTTGGATTCTAAAATCAACTATTTTCTGATATCGAATCGAAATTCATTGATTCCAAAATTCCCATGACCTTCTCATACCTTCATGCGATTTAACATCAACTATAATTTAATTTGAAATCTGTATTATCAAAATTTAAAAAATCCAGATTTTCCCCTCACTTCGGCGTTTGTGACATTCAATCTAAGTTCAAAATTGATAATTCTTGAAAATATTATCTTCTTATTGATATCAAGGCTCATTAAATGCTGTAAACAGTCACTCTTGTCAACCAAATGTTGAATTCTGCGAAAGTATACTTTTAAAACTGACGGATTTTCAGATTTTGTACTCGGCCATTGAACCCAAAGCTAATTCTCTTGGAAAAGGTTCGTATGCTGCGCTCTGTCTTATTTCCGCTCAATGAACTATTCATTCAATTTTCCTATCAAAATTCTTGGTCACAGTTTGAGATTTGTAGCAATGGAGCATTTTAGAGGCAAGCAAGAAAGCAAGATTTCTAGCAAACTGCATCATATTGCAGGAAGGGCGAAATAAAGTGTTAAAAAAAATGGGACTAAATTACAATAGTTACCCCCTGCGAAAGTATTGTGTATTTCTTCAAACGGTTCTGTTAAACTGCCATTTATAGACAATAACTAATTCTCACATTAAAAGCCGTTATACCCACACACTCCGCACACAAAAAAAGCCTATACCCTATCAGCACAACGCACTAATAACCACTATCTTACACTCCCAAATTTTTTATATTGCGTGTGACCAGTGAATATAGTTCTATCCATTACCCATTCCTCGACAGTCCGCGACACTACACACATCCATTACCCATTCCTCGACAGTCCCCGAGACTAT
>JAPMOQ010046763.1:0-20622 GCA_026543055.1 Argiope trifasciata
TCGGATATCAGTTTGTGGGATGGAGTTCCATGCCTGTTGCACTTGGGCGGTCAATGCAGGGACGGTTAATGCTGGTTGTGGATGACGTTGGAGTTGTCGTCCAATGATGTCCCATACGTGCTCGAATGGAGAAAGATCTGGTGATCTAGCAAGCCAAGGCAATATGTCGACACTCTGTAGAGCATGTTGGGTTACAACAGCGGTATGAGGGCGAGCCTTATCCTGTTGGAAAACACCCCCTTGAATGCTGTTCATGAATGGCAGCACAACATGTTGTATCACTAGACTGAAGTACAAATTTGCAGTCAGGGTGCGTGGGATAACCACGAGAGTGCTCCTGCTGTCATACAAAATTGCTCCCCAAACCATAAATCTAGGAGTAGGCCCTGTGTGTCTAGGCCGCAGACAGGTCACTAGCAGGAGTTCACCTGGCCTCCTTCTAACCAACAAACGGCTATCACTGCGACCAAGGCAGAACCGGCTTTCATCAGAAAACTCAACAGATCTCCACTCCGTCCTCCGATGAGCTCTAGCTTGACACCACTCACATCGCAAACGGCAGTGGTTTGGAGTCAGTGGAATGCACTGTACAGGGCGTCTGGCTCGGAGCTGTCCTTGAAGTAACCGATTTGTAACAGTTCGTTGTGTCACTGTGGTGCCAACTGCAGCTCGAATTTCAGCTGCAGACGCAGTACGATTAGTCACAGGCATACGCCAAATACGACGGTCTTCCCTCTCAGTAGTACCACGTGGCCGCCTGGAACCTGGTCTTCTTGAGGCAGTACCTTCCTTTGACCACTTCCACCAATACTCATGCACATTGGATACATTCCTGCCATGTCTTTCAGCAATATCGCGGAAAGAAAATCCACCTTCTCGTAGCCCTACAACACGACCTCGTTCAAACTGTGAGCTGTTGATAATGGCTTCTTCGTCATCTCAGAGGCATCCTTGACTAACATTAACCCACTACGTCAAATCTCAACTATAATTAACGATCACGAACCTTACAGCGCTCATTTAAAGCAAACCTCATTTGCATGTTCATAGTATCGCTACTAGCGCCACACTTACACGCGTAGCTCGGAATTTGAATCGACGTCATCTTTCAGATTTATAAACACGCCTACCAAATTTCTTTTATCTAGCACAGCTCCTTCCTAGTGTTGGGATTTGTTTTTCCATCAGTGTATTTTGGAGCATGAATTAAAAACTATAAAACAATTATTTATTACAGAAGCTGTATATATACGTATTTTTGACAAATATCGGTTAAAGAGAAGTTTGAAGATATTATTAGGCCTTTTTTTCTAATTAATCACTTAATTCATGGAATTTTTATGCATTTCTATTAAAATAAAAATACATAAAATATCTGTAAAAAACTCTTTAAAAAGAAATATTATTTTTAAAATATAAAAATATGTATAGTTTTCATAACAATTTTAGTATTCCTACCACATAGTTTTTAATGTCCTCATTACCCTATATATATTTATTTAGAGCAAAACTGTGCGTGATTTTAAATTTTATAATAAAATGAAAATTTATTGGAAATATTTTTGTGCATACTTACTGAATTTTCATATGGATATTGTGTTTTTCTGAAATAAAGTAACTTTTATTTTAAAAAAATATATCGAATTATAAAATGTATACCCTGTTTTCTTTTAATATTTAACTCAAATCTTCTTCACCAATTCCGTTTATTTCTTCAAAAATTAAGACATCCGGAGCATTTCAATGATATTTAAATCTAATTACAGTCTCATTTTGAGAAAGATAATTAAAATGCGCATTTTTCTCTACGCCTTTCAAATGTTTATTTCATCAAACAAACACATTTTATAACATCATTTTTGTCGAACTTAAGCATGTATTTTGGTAGGATTCGGTTAGTTACATCAATGATCCTTTTTAAAGCAATACTAGAGCTATTTTGGGAAGAGTTTAGTTTAGTTAATTTAACGTCTTATTGTGATGCAACACTAGGGCTACTTTGGGTCGGACCTCGTCATTTTGAACCACGGTCAGATGACGAGGACGACACCTGAGCTGGCACCCCCCCTCTCCACACCACACCAGTGGGAAGACGTTTGATCTGACAGATTTAACGTGCAAGAGACCCAGTTACACGACGGTTCTTGGGTGGAATCGAGTCTCAAACCAGAAACCCTCCGGTCCCGAAGCCGGAAACTTACCACCAGGCCACCGCGACCCTTTTTTGGGTTTGCTTGGTTTAGTTATATTAACGTCCCGTTTAAAGCAACACGAGGGCTATTTTGGGACGGACCACGTCATTTTGAACCACTGTCAGATGACGAGGACGACACCTAAACTGGCACCCCTTCTCCACACCACACGAGCAGGAGGACGTTTAACCCGACAGATTTAACGTGCATGAAACCCCCTTTCACGACGGATCTTCGGTGGAATCGAGGCTTGAACCTGAAACATTCCTGTTCCGAAGCCGAGACGTTACCACCAGTTCACCGCTGCCCTATTTTGGGACGAAGGTCGTAATTTTGAGCCATGGTCAGATGTTGAGGACGACACCTAGGCTGGCTCTCCCTTCTCCAGGCTTCCACACCACACTAACGGTAGGGCTTTTGATCCCCACGTATTTAACGTGCATCCAACTCGCTTACACGATAAGTCTTTGGTGGAATCCGATCTCAGACATGAGACCCTCAGTTTCCAAAGACGATATCTTACCATCATTCCACCACTGCCCATACTTTGATTATGAAATTATAAAAATAAAACTGCCTATTTTCGCCAGTTTTTGTCTATTTCAAAGTCCACTGACCCTTGAAGAATCTTGTTGGAATTTTTAGAAAAAAATAACTTACAATTTTCATTTGATTTCTGCACAGAATTGATGAATTAAAATTGTTTCCCCTCTGCTGCAAATAGATCACAATATAAAAACAACACACTTATATCAACATTTTATAAGACAAAAAGGGACTTACATCACCTTTTTTTACCATTTAATATTGTATAAGTAGGGAGAATATACTAAAAGATAAGAGAGTAGGAGAAAGAGTACTTAAAGGTTGTTGTTATCGTGTCCGTGTTAACACGAAAAATGGTTGCAGGGGCTTCTGAGGGTAAAGACTGATTACCAGAAGGCAGAAGTCTGACATCTAACTCAAACTAAGATGACACACATGTATTCGCTTGCTCAACCTCTTTTTACAGGGGGACTCATTCACACATCTCACTGATAAAATACAAGGGAAGAACAACTATGCTCGAACCAGGACTCCCAGATCAAGGGGAAGACGCGCTACCCCTAAGCCAGTAGTAATTTAGGCAATACAATATATAAAGTGCCTAATGGCATTCTTCAAATAAATTATGGGATGAAAATTTCATCATTTTTTTTTTCACCAGTAAAAATACTTTTAGAATTGAAACGACAGAGGAATTTTTCATTTGAAACTTCTCAATACATAGAAATAGAAACCTCTTGTTGCAAATGTAGTCAGTGGTGGTGCTTAAATGAAGAACTTCCAAACCTCGGGATATTTTAGATATTTTTATTAACAAGAACAAGAGAGTTTGACGCTCAGGGTAAATTCCATCACCACTGAGGTCCGCACTTGCCACGTAAGTAACCATTCCCGAGGGGGGGCTACAAACAGGAAGTAAACAAAAGGCGTGAGCGCCATCTATACACATTAAGCAACACCTTAGGGCCGCGGTGGACTGGTGGTAAGGTCTCGGCTTTGGAGGCGGAGGGATTCATGTTCGAGACTCGATTCCACCGAAGAACCGTCGTGTGAGGGGGTCTCTTGCACGTCAAATCTGTCAAGGCAAACATTTTCCCGCTGGTGTGGTGTGGAGAGTGAGGTGCAAGCTCAGGTCTCATCCTCATAATCTGAAACTGGCTCAAAGCTACGAGATCCGTCCCATAATAGCCCTAGTATTACTTTACAATGGGACGTTAATATAACTAAACAAAACAAAACAAAAAACTAAAGCAATATTTCCTTTGGTGGGGTGTTTCTTCCAGAAAAATCTTATTACTCTAGTAATAATTTTTTTTCTAATTGCTTTTAACCTGCTAATCAAGCACTAAAAAAATGCTCAGATTTTTACTGTAAAATTTTTAAGGTTTCATTTATTTGATTTTTTTTATTACAACTTTTATTTACATGTAAAACTTCAAAGAGAGCTCTTCAATCCTACTTCAGATTATGACCTCTTTTTTTCGTTCCTAATTCTATTAAAGCAAGCTAAATTAGTATACATGGTTATAAACTACTATTAGATTAAATTTAATTTTCACAAGCTTAATTAAAGGCAGTTAAGTAATCAATACACTATCAATACGATTTAATTCTGACTCGCTAATAATGTTAAAGAACAAATTACTAATAAACAGAAAACAATTTTTAAGAAATTTGTCAAGTTTCGACATCAATAACAGGCCAATATCTAATCAAAGTTTTTACATTCGAATGAAGAGAACATTCTTTCTTTTGTAAATCAACGCAAAAGTTTTACCAATTTGCGATTTTTTTTTCACAATGTACAAAATAGTAGAAATTTCAATCATTTCATTCATCACATTTTTTTGAAAAAAATTTGAATTCATCCATTGTGATCTCATCTCAAATTTGTAACGATTTTATTTTGAGACTTAAATATTTTTTTTCTTAAGTATGATTCAGTCTGAAAATAGAGAAAATGCATAAAAGCATTGCGAGTCTGTACAGAATTCTCAAGATTTTCTTATCGCTTTTATTTCTAATTCTTTAGCCATTGGGGCCAAATATCCTTTCACTGGTGTGATGTGGAATTTTGGAAAGGAGATACCATATCAAGTATCATCCTCGTCATCTGGTTGTGGCTCAAAACTGCGAAATCTGTCCTCTAGTGTTGCTTTAAAACTGGACGTTAATATAACTGAACTGAATTTCTAAATCATAAATATAATAATGGAAGAATAATTACATGAATATAATAACTGTCATTGAATCGATCCGCTATAATGCAAAATGTTCTAATTTTTCCATGATCCAGGTTCAAATCTGCTGGAAGAAAACTTAAAAGCGTTAATAAATTTTATAATTACTTTATTTCATTGTAGTAAGCATTTTTAATGCAATTGAATAATTTAACACCAAATTTCTTTTATTTTCTAAACAGACAAAAATTCTATTTTAGGAGCTTTTATTTTCTTTTGAAAGAACCTCAAAGTGATCTGATGTTTGTGGAAAATCCCTCTCTACTTTTTCGAGACAGACATGAATGGTGCAGCTAAAGTATTCAGCGTAAAATATATTATAATGGGCGCAATATTTCTTCGAAAATTCTATATTCGGATCCAATAATCTCTTTCCACGAAAGAGAGCTAAAAGAAAGTGAAATTCGAGTGGAGGTGTGCTTCAACAATAACAAAACACTCTAGAAATTTCTCGGAAATCTATTTGGAATCTCGTTTTAACCAAACAGAAGGGTTCTGAAGAGTGCAACAAAGAAGGCTCTTCTGTTGAATGTTTAGAAAAATTCTGTGAATGCTTTCAGAAGATTTAGATTTTCGTTGTAAACAGGATTTTTTTGATCGTGTCTAAAAAAAAATTTCAAAGTATTCAGCAAATGCATCTAAAATCTCGAATATAATATCAAAGCAATATAAAGTTTTATATATTTCGAATTTCAAAATTTATTGCATTCAAAATATAGTAAAATAGGTATTTGAAGATTTTTTTTTCAAAAGATTTTATTTCCCAAGTATATTGAATCCTGTGGATATATTTATATAAATTTAGAGACTAAATTTTATTGTTCTCTAAATAAAATTTATCTCGGCTCTGAATTTTAGAATTATTTTAATGCTTAACTGAGGAGATGCAGCTTATGGGACGGCATTTCTTTTGCACTCATATCAAATCTGCAAATATATTTTGTAGATATTTTTCTTGATATATAGATATGTTTTAGAAATTTTTCAAAATATATTATCATTGAAAAGAAGTAAATGCGTTGGAACATACATCTTCTTCTCAAATTACATTTTACAGTAAATAATATTCTTGAAAAAACATATTACTTTATACTTTTAAAATCCTATTTAGTTTTTCAGTATATAAAGGTATATAGAAAACAATATAATGTAACATTAAAAAATTATATGAAGAATAAAAAAAATTGAAAATGGGTAAAATTGATCCTTTTATCGGCTTTCCTTTCATGGTTTTCTTGGGCATATTAAACATACAGGTGAAGAACTAGTATAAAAACCAATCTATAAATTCTGTATGTATTTCTCTTGGTATATTAATATATTTTATTAATTTTTCAAAATACATTATCATTAGAAACATTAATTACTTTTGATCATGCATATCAGAATCAGTTGAATGGGAACTTTAATCGAAAAACTCTTCTGTAAAATTATCCTTGATACTAAAATCTCTTTCTACTTCATTAAAAAGTTTATGAAGCACAGCTTCCAAATAGGATCAGTAAATTGGATGATATTTCGAAGCATAAGATTTAATGCCATCTGCTAAGCCTTGTTTATCACTATAACACCAGCAGGGAAGGGCAGTCTTAGAGACCACGCTAAAAGAAATAACTGAATTATTTAAAAAACCATCCATTGAAACCGGATGAAAAAGTGCACGTGTATCAAAGGTCAGAAGCTATAATCCTTTCAACTGAGCTAAAAAAAGAATAGGGGTGACCGAAAGTCCATCTTTAGCGGTCTGACAGACCGCACATCCTAAGTTAAGGGTTAAGACTATATTATACGATCTTTTTGAATTTCAGCAATTTTCGTTCGATCGATAAAAATTTGTTGCATTTTAGCTCTGCAATAGATCTCTTAATTTCTCAAAGCTAAAATTTATTAATTAAAAATATTTGCTATTTTTCAAATAAATGATTCGAGAATGTCTCAATTTTTTTTCCACCATTCAAAATGCACACAGACGGCTCTCAATTACTAAATTTATTTCATCACATCCGTTTATCTAATTTTAACACATTTTTCAGATTTAACCTCTTAGTATGATGATGAAAATTTCCATCATAACCTTTAGTGAACAAAAAATGATACTCAAAATTGGTGTACTATAAATTGGTTGTTGCTGGCAACTTTTTCACGACTATTGCATAATAAGGAGCATAGCAGTCAAAAAATTTATTGCAATTAATGATGACGAAAAATTAGTTTCATAAATTTTCTAGAAACGTGTAACACGGGACTATGTACAATGTACAAAGTTTTGTTTAGTAATTTTTACATTTTCTGCGTCTGTAAATAAAAATTATTTTGTGAAAAATGTGCTTAAACGAATTCTCTCGGTCTAATTGAGTTATGTAATTTTTTAAGTCAAATATCGTGTAATAAATGTAGCCATGCGTTTCAACAGAAACCGGAGAATTCGGCTGTTTCAACTAGGTGATTTGACTTCGTGAGCTACAGGAATTCCTTTAAAAGACTAACTAGAAATTTTATATTTATTTCATTCTAAACGAAGGATATTCTGTTTTAAAGTTATAAGAAAGTGATATCATTAATTTGACATGCTCTTTAAACTATTTGTTCCAACCATTGAAAATTGTCATGGGATTGAATTGTTTAAAATTTTGTCTAAATTTATAATTCAATTCCTAATATTAGATCACCCTCTCCCTATATATATTTAGTAATATATCTTATTCAAATTTTCAATCGTTTATAAAATTCTTTTTATTCATCCACTCAAGTTCAAATACATTTTTTTAGAGTTGTAGTGGATGACACTTGATGATAATACAACTTTTTTTTCAAATATTGATTCATTGATTAAATTTTGAAATTTTTAATACTTTAAATATAGTTTTAGAAGTTTGTAAGGAAAATTGAAATCAACAGCCAGTAGCTCAATTGGTAAAATTCAAGTATTTCAGAATTAGTCGCGTGAAGGTGAAGAATGCTTGTTCAATGCTTGCAAAACTGAACATATTTTGGATAAATTTTAATTTTTTTATATTAATTGAAATTATTTAATAAAAATTAACTAAAATAAAATTTTTCTTTGTAGAATTTAGTAGGAATTGACTTAAAATTTATTTTATGCATATATAACTTGTTTTTGTAATATTTTTGAAACTAACTATATATGAATTCTAATAATTATTTAGTCTGTGAAAGAACCTGATTAATCTTTCTAAGGGTCCTTAAGAGATGAAAGGCTCAAGCCTGCTTTTTCGTCCCCAAGTCTCCAAAATCAAACATTTTTTTGATTGATTTAAATTTATCGAAGTAATTTTGATCAGAAAAACAAATGGAAATAACAAACAATTTATAGATCATTTTTAAAGGATAGATTTCAATACATTGAGCGCAAAAAAAAAAAAAAAGGTACAGAAAATTTAAAAATAATGTGATACAATATATAACGAAAAAATAATTAAGCCTTTTTAACAATATCTAAGTAATATTTAATAATAAGATTGTTTTTTTTAATTATAAAACATTTTTTAGATATAAAATTTACCTTAAATACAAATTCAAAGAAGCATTCATATAACTTAAGTATAAAATTATATCGAACAAATTCTAAATATGAACTATAAAAAAATCATGCAATAACCTTCCAAACTGCCGTAGAAATTTAAAAATTATCAAATTAAAAAAAATAAGATGTTTGATTTTTTATTGGAATAAAATCTTCAGGGATTTTGTAATTCAATAAATGATCAAAATTAAATTCTCTAAAAATATATAAAGTTTGTGACCCCCTAAGTTTTTTGATACTCAGGCAATTGCTTATTTCGCGATATCTTTTGTGGTAATTAAAGAATCGAGTTCTTTTGTTTCTAGTCCGTTTTCGTTGCGATTTACGAAAACTAATCAATAAACTCAGAGGAGCAATTGAAAAAGCAGTTTAACAGGAATGTCAATAGATGGCAGCACAGTTCCCATTTTAGTGGCACAATAAAAGTGGCATTGGAACGAGAGACAAATATGGAGTGGGAGAATTAACTCCACTGAAATATATATTATAACAAATAAAATAATGATAGATATGTTCTTATAGCTTTGGGGACCCATTCAAAGAATGTTTTCTAATGATTAATAAGCAAAATAAATGAAAAAGAAACAGTTTTTATAAGAGTACATTTTTTTAATGAGCTAAAAATTAAAAATTCTTTTTTTTAAACATTAATTTTACTTTTTAGTCTCTAATTTAATTTCATCATTATAAAGAAATCCTGGAATGAATATTTCCTCAGATTTTCTACTAAGTGGATATATTAATAGAAAATTAAATTTTAACTAAAATAATCGATTAACTTATAAAAAAAAATCGAAAGTATAAATGTATAGCCCTCAAAAGTCAAATTCATACTCTATTGTCATTAAGAATATAAAAGTTTATAAACTTTGTAACGTTAATGCATGTAAAAATGCGTGAAAAATTGCATACAAAATTCCACCATTAAAAGCATGGAATAGATGATGTTAAAAAAATATGTACAATAAAAAATAGAATAAAATATTAAAAATATATAAGTTTTTCAGTATTTTTGGAAAACTTATGAGGATTATTTAGGCTACCAAACATAAAACAATAACCAGAAAACATCGGAAATTTGCCTATTTGTAATATATTTAAAAAAAATTCCCAAATTTTTGCAGAATTCTTCCTGCACTTACTTAAAAGTAAATTGCAAATACAGACAAGTTATATTGAATTCTATCTAAAATAATTAATTAAATAATCAAAATAAAGTGAAATTCTTCTTTCAAATATACATTTTTCATGATAAAAAAAGCCCCACCCCACCGATTTTTTTTCCTTTTGGAAAAATTACGATTTTTCATGATTGAATTAAATAGCCTTGATTGATTGGCTTTGCACAGAGTATTTCGCGATAAAAAATAATCAGATGCAATCTTTTGAAGTGTTAGCTTTAAAAAATTTACTTTCCGAATTTTTAATTTACATAAAATAAGACTCTTTTTATTAGACCAATATAGATGAATTAGTTTGAAGGAAAATTAGAGAAATCAACAACAAAATATTATTCTACCTAGGCTTCTTTAACCATTCCTGTACTTTTCATTTTTTTAATATTTATATTGTTAACCTTATTACTTCTGACTGTCTTTTTAAATTTATTTTCTGGATATTGTCTGATGAAGCCTATCATTCCTCACTTAATATTCCACATTGAATATAAGAAGTGTGACTTCAAAGTCTCAAGCGAAGTAAATTTAAAATGTGTTTTAATAGTTATTTTTATTTCAATGGAAGAGGGAGTGTTAAACATATGTTTTCAATGCGATTTGGTTTGCTGAATTTTGTTTTCCTCTTCCATTTTGCCGACAATTCTCTAATGAAGAGAAAAACTTTGATTATATTGTGTAAAAAATAATATGCAAAAGTAATTCTTAGAAATTATAATATATAAAGATGTCAGTCACTTTAAAAAAAGTTATTTTATTTATATTGTCTGATGAAGCCTGTTTTTCCTCACCTAATATTCCACATTGAATGCAAGAATTCTGACATCGCAGTCTCAAGGAAAGTAAATTTGGTTACTGTAAAAAGTATTTTTATAATTATTTTTATTTCAAAGGAAAGGGGAGGGCTAAACACATGTTTTAAATGCAATTTGGGGAATTTTTTGGCATCTTCCGTTTTGCTGACAATTCTCTAATAAAGAGAAAAACTTTGATGATATTATGTTAAAAAATAACATGCAAAAGTAATTTTTAGAAATTATAAGGTATAAAGAAAGCAAGTTACCTTTTTAAAAATTCATTAATTCTTTGATTTCATTATTGGATTTTTACAAAAATAAAGTTAGTTTATTTTATTGGAGATTTGTTTAAATATTTGAAACAAGTTCTTCATAGAAAAAAAAAAAAGGAATTTAGGAAGATTTTATTGTAAATTTGCTAAAAAAAAAGTGTGGCTTTAGTGGTAAGGTCTCGGCTTCGGATACCCGATTCCACCAAAGAATAGGAGTGTAAGCGGGTCAGGTACATGTTAAAGCCGTCGGAGCCAAACGTCCCTCCGCTGGTGAGGTGTTGAAGCTTGGAGAGGGGGTGTAAGCTTAGACGTCGTCCTTGTCATCGAACCGTGGCTTAAAATTAGAGGTTTATCCCAAAATAGCTTTAGTGTTTTATAAAAAGGGATGTTAATATGACTAAGTTTAAAAAAACACTCCATCTTTTAAAAAAATAAATGTTGTTTAAAACTTGAAAAAGATCTTCATAAGAGAAAAGATCAAAAAGGATTCAAGGAAGATTTTATTGTAAATTTGCTAAAATATACCTGTTGTCGCTGTCCAAAATAGCCCTAGTGTTGTTTTAAAACGGGATGTTAATATTTATGACTAAGCTAAAAAATAAATGATCTATATCAATATAATTTTCAACAGATTTTATATGTATTTAACTGATAAGAAAATCAACTTTGAGTTTCAATAGTTTTACCCTCAGAAGCTACTGTAGCCCCTTTCCGTGAAAAACACGGACATGACAACAAAACAACAACAACTAAAGTAACGAAAAAAAATGCATATATGTTGTTGCATTTTCAATTTATTACGTTATCAAAATCACGAATGTACAGACCTACAGTCAATCAATATATTAATATATATTTAGTATAAAATCTGATGGAGATATATAAGCAGATGATAATGCTAAGTTTCATTATTTAGCTAATTATTTTTTAGATTTTTTTTTTTTTTTTTTCACGAGCGGACAAACTGGTAGATGATTTCGTCCAAAATTCTTTGAAACCTACATTTCAGAGTAAAGATCCTCTTCCAATTTCCGTTTATCTATCTGGTTCTGTTTCTGAGTTAATTATCGTTATAAACAAGATTTCAAAAATATTTTTTTCGGATTCAGGATGTAAAAATACTGAACAAAAGTTATTTAAATTAAAATGTATTGAATTTTTGTGAGTCATGGAACGATAATGATAGAAAGAATTAAAGAATTTGCTGCAAAAAGGATGTAGCTCCATCTTCGGGAAATTTAGAGTTACATGTGGTTAAAAAAAAAAAAATCCTTGTTCATTCGGCTCCAAAAAGATGAAGCTCCAATCGTAGTTCTCGCGTTAGTCAAGAGATGGAGCTGTCTGTCCTATTGGAATTAAGAATTTTCAGCCGCTTTTCTACGGCTCTCCGCACAATTGGAGCTATCTCCTTTTAGCAGAAAAACTTTCAATTACAATATTTAAAAAGTGTAATTTTTAACTTCCTGATTTTCATATCAACATATTAGTGAAGCTCGAAGAATCAGATTGTTTAAAGTATATTATTTGATAGCTAACCGATTAGATATAAGTTTAGAATGAATTAAGGTTTTCCGACTACACTGAAAACACTGATTATCGACCACATTGGCTAATATTTTTATTATTATTATGTCTTGTAGTTCAGACTTTCCTCTTTTCAAAACAGTTTATCTTTTCTTGGAAAAGAAAGGCTAACCTATCATCCAGGGTCACATATTTTTCAGCTCAAATGTGCTTTAATTTCAATTTTCTCAAAACTTTAATTTTCATAAAAATTCTGCACCGCTAACATGATTTCCCCATAACTAATAGTTATTTAAATAAAAATTTTAGCGTGTGTTTAAAATAATATGGGTAATGAAATGAACAAAAATTTTGGTTGTTGGTGAAATACTTTATCATTTATAGGTTTTTTTTAAAGAAAAATTAAGTTTTGAATTTATGGAAAAAATGAATATATTTGTAAACAATGTGTAATAATTTGTACATTGTGTAACTTGTGTACAAAGAAAAGTAGAATTGTATCACTACAGTTTTGGATAGAGTGTCAGCCGTATTGGTCAAATTTCATTAAAGTTTACAACAAGTTTTTTTTATTTCTCAAAATATATTGTATTTTCAAACAATCTTGTTGTATTCATATTATTTTGTTTTATAATTGACAATACATCCAAGAATCGTAATTTTAAATAATTTTTAAAAATTCCAATTTTTCAAATTTTTTTCTTCAAACATAATCGGACACCTTAAGTTACATTAGAATCTTGCTTGATAATCGAAGAAAAATATTCTGAAAATTCGAATCGTGTCTTAATTAAAACGACATCTGAACTATAGATGGAAGAATACTTTACTTTATACATACATACTTTACATACATACTTACATACTTTAAACATACTTTAATGTTTATACAGGGGGATTCAAAATTAAAATAAAAATTGTTAAAAATAATGAAAAGAGAAAAACAAATCAGTATCACTTATGACTGGAAACGCCAATTAGAAATGTTCTGCTATTAGATTTCAGTACAAGTCATTTAAAGATCCGATGCCGATCGGAGATCATGCGGCAATGGCCGAGAATTGGGAGAACGAAAATTCCTACCTCTTCCGAAGAATTTTCATCAATAATGCAAATATTCGCAAAATGTCTGGTATTTTCGAAAGGGTCTCACATTCTATTTGCTATAATAAGAGAACAGGAAGTGTGAAAGTAATGGTTCATATGTAAATAAGGTATAATGCGAAGCAAACATAATTAAGAATGATAAGAGTGTTAAATAGGGGGATAACAATGTTAAATAGGCGGATAAGAGTGTTGAATAGGTGTCACGAAATTGCATGAGAAAATGTAATGGAATGATGTAAAACAGCATCATATGAGATATTACTATCCGTTATTGTGATCTTAATGTTTTTTGCAATTTTGTTTATCTGTAACTCATTTGAGTTGCGCTTCCAATTTATGTAAGAATTTTGCTTTGCTTTTACGTATTCTATTTCTGTTAACAATCCCCCCACAGGTACCATGGACATGAGCAGTCGACCACAAAAAATCCTGTCGATACTTCTACGTTCAGTGGTGGCGGGGTGGTCGGCTGTAGACAAGAAGAAGGTACCATGGATATGAGTATAAGATGCTTCTGATGCGGTGGTTGGTTCTCGCTGTACAATTGGCTGTAGGAATGATCTGATACTCCCAATCGGTACTTTCCTCCCACTACATGTGTTGTATCGTTGCTCCTAGGATTCAACCATATTCATTATCGAGTTATCGAGGTGCACCGACCATTCAAATTTTCTGTCTGTTTTCAGGCGGGTAGGAGTAGCCATTTTTCATTATATCTCTTAACAATTGTGCTCTAGATTTTGAGTCACTCTGTATATAAATTATATTTAACCACTTAACTGTTTTATTTTCTTTATTATCTAATAAGATAACACTTTCTATTTGGGGAATATTTTCTTATTTTTATTCAAATACAAACCCATTGAATACTTGACTTATCTATGTATTCGAAATAATTTTGATATTGAATGGCTTATATTTTGCTTACAACTATCAAAATTCGATAAATCGACGCACGTACGGCATACAGGCAAAACAGTTAAGTGGTTAACTGCCTACCAGATTATCCCGAACTATCTCGGGTTCGTATATATTGCAGTGTATTATTATCCCGAGAAAACTCGGGTGAAGCAGAAATTGTCAGTACGAATTTTTTTATTAAGGTTTTACTCGGACTGGAGGAAATGAAAGAAAATATTTAGCTTTGATTGGCAGTTTGCCATGTTTTGTTGGTTTCGCGGTTCTTTTGTCGATTCTGGTCACGTGTATTATAT
This sequence comes from Argiope trifasciata, assembly GCA_026543055.1. NCBI lineage: Eukaryota > Metazoa > Arthropoda > Arachnida > Araneae > Araneidae > Argiope > Argiope trifasciata. The sequence goes on from JAPMOQ010046763.1 coordinate 14,612, forward strand.
ATTGTATAGCATACGTATGCTTATGGATTATTAATGCATAAAAAAGGATAACAAAAAAAGTAAAATAATGGCGATGATTCTAGATAGAGAAACCGAAGGTTTTTCAGGTAATGATTATGAAGATAGGGATTCCTGCAACTGAAAAAAAATCAAATGACAGTGTACTACTCTGTATTCTCATAAAAGAGATTTCTGAAATAAAACAGTAAGAAAAGAGACCAGTTACCAGTGTACAGACTGTCAAGTTTCATTTTTGTGTTCTCACTTGTTTCAAAAACTATCATACAAAGACTAATACTTCACTTTATTTTCTTTCGCCCGAGATATGTCGGGATAGTAAATTAACATCAAATGCTTTTACACTCATAGAAATTAAAAATTCAATTTAAAATCTACATATTTTATTATGTTTCGTTTCCTTGTCTATATCTATATCTATACTTATAATAAAGCTCAATGTGTGTGTGTGTGTGCGTGTGCGTGTGTGTGTGTGCGTGTGCGTGTGTGTGTGTGTTGGCGCTCTACACGCCAGATCGTTGGACCTACAGCTACCAAATTTGGTACATGTATACCTTGGAGGTCCGGAATGTGCACCTCGGAGCCCTTTTTTCAAATTTTTAATTAGAATTTGAATTAATTAAAATTTAAGGGAAATTTTGACATTTTTCCACTATAACTTCCGAAAATATTATCGGACAAACATGATTTTAACATCAATTTAAAGATTAAAAATTTAGCCTTCTAATGATATCAGTGTTTTAATGTATAACTTAAGCTTCTATTTTTAACGAATTTTTAAAGAAATATTTTAATCATGTTTTATTAGCACGTGACTGGATAAAATAAAAGAATGCCAAAAGTTCAAATAAAAAAATTATCATCGCAATGCAACTTTCAGCACGTGACTGGATAAAATAAAAAAATATAAAATGTGATATTTTCTTTAAAAAATAAATGCAAAGCAAAGGTTTCTACAATTGTTTTCAATATCTATATCATTAACTCAATAAATCTTCTTTGTTTAAGGTAAACCTGATTAAATTTAGACAGGATATGCATTGAAATCCCGACTTAATGGCATATTTATGTAATCGTTTGCAATATCTGTATCATTAATTCAATATTTTTTTCCCTTTCTCGCTTTCTTTAAAAAAACATATTTAATATTTTGGCAACATCATCGGAAATTTTTTAAAAATATTTTTGAAGCATAACCGATGGTTAAAACTGACTGATTCATAAAATTAAAGAATATTATTAGGAAAAGGTGTACTTTTAGAACTTTCCGTCCATCATCTTAAAGTAATTTCAGGTTAATCAATGCCCAGAATTACTTCAAGGCTAATGAATATGTGATTTAATGGAAAATTTTAGAATGCTTTACACATGGCGAACCAGCTGGTCGCCAAAGGCGGCTAGTGTTTAATAATAAAACAAAATAAACGTGATGATTTCTTATAATTTTTAAAAAAAAAATTATAAGGGAAGCGGTTAATAAATTCAACAGATTAAAATTTTTAACATATTAATATTCATCTGATGTAAAAGTATGATTTGTCTTATACAATATTAATAAAGAAATAAATTATTTATCATGTTTTTAAGATTTACTAATACTAGTTTATATTTAAATTTACATTTAACACTTCAGGAAATCCAATTTCACGATTAGGAGTTAATAAATATTAGTATTTTTTTCTTATTTTCCGCTCTATTTTTTTATAATGAGAAATGCGAAAATTAAATGTCTCAATACGGGAAATGTTTCGCTGAAATTTACGAAGAAATATTTTTTCTCCGAGCATACTTTAATTCGAGATTTCTTCGAATCCCTTTTTTATCCCATCATTTCATGGACGTTTTTAGCTCAAAATATATCGGTATTTATTGTCCGAATTCTCATTTAGAGAATGAGTGCGTTTCTATCTTTTCGTGGAATGAGTGGCATGTCTCTAGAGATTTGAAACTTTTTTAAAAGAAGATCGAGTAAAAAATGAAAGAAATTAATTAAAAAGGCAATTAATTTCAAAAGAGTTTCTGGAATTTCAATAAAGTACTTACAAGTGTTCATTTTAAATTGCTTTCTGGGAATAAATCGAAGCCAAAGAAAAATAAAAAAGCATTTTAATTAAATAAGCAGCAAAAATATTTATTTATATTTAAATAATATAAAAGAGATAGCTTCAAAAGGTTTACGATTTTAAATGATTTTCCTGAACTCTCTGGCTTATTGTCATCCTCAAGTTTATGCATTCCCCCCTTTTGTTTTTGTAATGTCGCATTAATTTTATTTTACTAAAACTTTTGAATAAACATTTTGAAATGACAAAGGTAAAAGCAATTAGAAATCGGATATAAAATATAAGTAATTGAAAATTACTAATACTTGTACAATCATTTGAGCAAACTAATTTTTGTATGAAGTGAAAAAACAAACATCATTATTTCTTCTAGTTTATTTATTTTTCTTTCATTTTAATGTCAACACCGTAATTTATTTATTTAATATAAAATTTAGAATTGAAGTACGTATTTTTAAATACTTTTAATGCTGATTGCAGATACTTTTTCCAACGTGTTTAGTTATATAAATTTCCAATTTTTTAAAGCAACAAACATCGTTATTTATTTCTTCTATTTTATTTATTATTCTTTTATTTTAATGACAAAACAGTAGTTTATTTATATAATATAATATTTGGAATTGAAGCGTATATTTAAATACTTTGAGTTACAGGAAATATTCTACACACTGAAAAAAAATCTGTTAACTTAGCTGATGTAAAAGAAAGTAAAATTTTAATCTTTATTAAAGATACTGTTCCCAACATGTTTAGTTATATAAAGTCCAGTTTTTAAAGCAGTTAAATTAAGCAGCAAACATCGTTACTTATTTCTTCTATTTTATTTATTATTCATTTATTTTAATGTCAGCACCGTAATTTATTTATTTAATATATTATTTTAAAATGAAGCGCATATTTAAATATTTTGAGTTACAGAAAATATTCTACACACTGGAAAAAAAAATCTGTTAACTGAGCTGATGTAAAAGAAAGTAAAATTTTAATCTTAATTAAAGACACTTTCCCCAAAGTGTTTAGTTATATAAATGTCTCGTTTTTTAAAGCAGCATTAAGCAGCAAACATCATTATTTATTTATTTTATTTTATTTATCATTCTTTTATTTTAATGTCAACAACATAAATTATTTATTTAATATAATATTTGGAATTGAAATAGGTATATTTAGATGCTTTCAGTAACAGGAAATATTCTATGCACTGAAAAAAAATTGAGCTGATGTAAAAGAAAACAAAATTTTAATCTTGATTAAAGATACTTTTCCCTACATGTTTAGTTATATAAATGTCCCACTTTTTAAAGCAACATTAGGGTTATTTTGGGATGTACTTTGTAATTTTTAGTCGCCGTCAGATGGCGAGGGGTACACCAGGGATGGCGCAGCTCTTTCCGAACTTCCACACCTCACCGACGGGAGAGCCTTTGGTTCCGGCGGGTTTGGAGTGCACCAGACTCGTTTACACGATAGTTCTTTGATGGAATCGGGCGTCGAACCTGAAGCGTTTTGGCCTAGAAGCAGAGACCTTAGCAACAGACCACCACGACTCCTTCACTTCACTACAAAATACCAAATTTTAGGTTATATGAAAACTCTTAAATGTTCATAAGGAAAAAAAGTTTTAGTTAGAAATTCATCCTGAAAAGCTGGCATAGATATTTCAAGGAATGTACCAATTTTGTATATTTTGAAAATGAATACGAGGATTCCTCTAAACAAATGATTTTGGTCCTGTCGTAGAGTCTCGGTATCGGTGGAGTATAGGCCCAAGACTCAATTTCAGAACAGCAATGGTAGACTTCTTCTTGCATACAGCCGACCACCACTGAATGTAGCTGTATCAACAGGATAGCAGTGGTTGACTGGTGGTAAACTACGAAAACTGAGAACTCAGATACGAATTCCGATTCCATCACAGATTCACCATACATTTGATTTAGATACATTTGTATTAGATTTTCTTTAAAGTTGGTGTCCAAGGACTAAACCTGTTGTGGCATGGATAACTAGAGAAGGTTGACGCCTCAGATGTCATCCTCGACATTTAATCCCGGTTCAAAATACCGATCCTGAAACAGCTTTGAATTGAATAATGGGAAATTAGGGATTTAATTCAAATAATTAAATTTAATTGAACTGCGTCCTCAAGTTGTTGGATTTGAAAAAGGGGAACTAGAGTGCCACCCACGTCATCTGATCAAAGCTCAAAAACTGTAAGGTTATAACCCAAAATAACCTTGCTGGTAAGGTCCCGGCTTGCGAGCAGAAAGATTTCAGGTTCGAGACAAGAACCGTCGTGTAAGGGGGTCTCTTTCACGTTAAATCCATCAGGTCCGCTGGTGTGATGTAGAGAAGAGGGTGACAACTCAGGTGTCGTCCTCTTCATCCGACAATAGTTCAAAACTACAAGCATCATACCGAAATAGCCTTAGTGTTGCTTAAAAACGGGACAATCATCTAACTAAACTCAAAATAATCTAGTAGTTGTCTCCTAACAGGAAGCAATAATATAGATGCTGATTCTAGACAGGTTCTGAAATATATAGGCAGTAGCTCATCAAATGAATGGATTTAGTATTAGCATATTAACGACACATCTATCCCCTATGCATTTTAAAAACGTAAACGTTATTATTTATTAATGAATTAACGTCATTAATTAATTAATAATTTCAGAGTTATGAAACAATGCTATTTTATTTTTATTTTATATTTCTGAAAATGTATCTATTAAACTTTTCAATATTTTAAAAACTTTGTATAACTTTAAAGGATTCTGAAGATAAGAAACATTAATTAATATACAGAATTAATTTACTACAGTAAATATATGTATATTTATTATTATCGATCAATTAGAAAATGGAGTGCTAATAATTTTGTGAACAACTATCTTAACCTTAGTAATTAAAATAATATAATGGACTAATAAGTGCATCAGAAAATATAGTATCCGTGCTCTAATGCCATCAATATGAATACATATAAAGTGTGGGACGTGCTATTTATTTCAAACTCCAAGGCTTCATTTTCCCCTTTTAGCTTTTATCGCGTCCAGCGTTTCGAATATTCACTGCTCCTGAGTAAATGGAACATGCGACTACAGGGAAAGCAAATTCAATCAGTATTTCATTTAACTGCTTACAATAACGTGTTTTGTTCTATGAAATCCGGAATTTGGTGGATTATTAATATAGTCAGTGGAGCAATAAATTGCTGAATGAGTTGTCGAAATTCAGAGTGACAGATTCAGAGTTCAGAGATTTTATAATTTTCGACTCAATAAATTGTTCTTTTTGAATAATTATTACTTGAAAAAAAATTTTATTCTAAAAATAATTATTTTGTTCCAGGACAATATTATACTTAGGAAATGATATTTTCTCCTAATATTATTCTTAGGAAATTGTATATTCTATTATAGGAATAGGAAATTCAATTAGTATTCGGTTTGACTGATCCAAAGAGCAACTTTTATTCTATAAAATTTGGAATTTGGTGGATTGTTAATATAATCAGTGGAGCAATAAATTACTATATGGGTTATAGAAATTCAAAGAGTGACTTCAATGTCGTTCTTGCTACTCTCTTTAGACGAAGTATCCATAAAAACTTGTTAATTAAAAATGCATACAATGGTATAATTTTAGCTTCAATAAATTGTTCTTTTTCAATTAAACGCGAGAAAATTTTTATTCTGAAATTACTCTTTTCTATTGTAAGACATAATTATACTTATGAAATATTAATTTATTAAAGAAATGGTACATTTCCTAATATAATACTTAGAAAAGGATACATTTCTTAATATTATAGGAAATGGTATATTCGATTCCAGGAAAAGGATATTTAATTCGTATTCGGTCTGATTGCTCCCAATAACAAATTTTATTCTATGAAATCTGGAATTCGATGGATTGTTAACAT
>JAPMOQ010046774.1:0-13641 GCA_026543055.1 Argiope trifasciata
TTGAAAATTGAGTTAAATTTTAGTTTAAAAGAGCAAGTCTTAACAAATAACGTCTAATTACTCTTTTTAAAGGAAAAAAAAATCTTTTAAAATCTCTAATTGCTTCGTAAAAACCGTTGTTACTCTGGAATTTACCGAAAGTATGAACGGATTCCAAAGCCTAAAAATAAAATGGGCTCTTCCTGTACTTAATGTAATGAACGTAATTAGACGAGTCCATTCATTTGGCAGTGTAAAAAATATAATTGCGACATCTTTACAAAATGTATTTTAAAAGTACTTTTAAGTACTTTTACTTTTAAATTACTTTTAAGTACTTTAAAAGTACTTAAAAGTAATGCATTTCGAAACTTCTTTTAAATGAAATCTAAGGTAAGGATCCGATTTCAAAACCTGAATTTTTGACGTTCGAAACCCGTCTCTATCAAAAACCCGTCGTACCAGCTTGTTCCATGCTTGCAGAATCCGCCAAGTATTAAATGTTTTGTTAGTATGGTATGAAAGTTTGGCGAGAGTGTAACAGCTCAAGTGTCGTCGTCATTTGATCGCTGTTAGATATTACTAGGTCCACCCCAAAATAGCCCTAGTGTCTCTTTAAGAAATGGGATGTTAATATAGCTAAACCTGTAAACCAAATGATGGTTGTCACAGACTTCTCTCATCGTGGAACTGTCGAATTCGATGGCAGCGCCACCTTACTTCAGTTGATACCGGGACCTGTTAATGAAAGCATCAACAGATGGTCTTTGGATTAAATAAAAACTACAATTTAAGAATATTTTGATCCTAAATGCTGCATGTGTGTGTTTTTGTGTGCATGACGTGATAATAATTGTGTCGTCTTCAAGAATATGGATTATTTGTATGAAAGTGAAATGATTACTCAATTTAAGTGGTGGTCCTGGAAAATAATGTAAGACTGATTACCTTATTTGAGTTATTTTTTCTTCATTTTTGCTGATAAAATGATAATGGTCATAGTCTGTTCGATGATAATGATCATCCTGTCTCCTTGAGGAATAAAAATTCTTTATAACTAATTATGCTAAAGACCGTTTTGAAATTTCATGCTGGAAATTTTGAAAAAAATATGATTATTTTCACTTAGATACATTCTCCGTTTTGAATTGCAAGAATTTTAATATTTTATATCTCATTAGAAATTTTTATATAAATGAATCGAAATTAACGAATATCTTACTCTGCACTAATGATGCTTCTGCAGATATACGAAGAAGATGTCTTCTTCAGTCAAAAAAATTCATTTTCCATCTAAATCTAGTTCCCCGAGACACAGATTCTGTAAGCACAGACTAGATGAAGCTAATTTTAATCCTTATGCACAAATATTCTTATTGCAATTAGATTGCATTTACGACAAACTTCAAAAAACGAACTACATTTAAGGAAATCTTCGGAAGTACATCTTGTAAAGATGTCGCAATTACATTTTTCATCCCGCCAAATGAATGGACTCGTCTAATTACGTTCATTACATTAAGTATCGGGAGAGTCCATTTTATTTTCAGGCTTTGGAATCCGTTCGTACTTTTCGTACATTCCAGAGCAACACCGGTTTTTACGGAGCAATTAGAGAGTTTTAAAGAAACTTTTTTACTTTAGAACGAGTAATTATACCGTATTTGTTAAGACTTGCTCTTTTAAACTAACTTAAATTTTACTCTATTTCCGTAGCAAAATGTAACAATGTGTTGTTGAAACAACTAATGTAGCAAAGTGTGAAAGAAACACTTTATAGAACTAGAATTTTATTGGGTTTTCATTTAATTTGGTACTAACCTTTACATTACGGAGATATTGTGATTATGTACTTGGAAACTATGCATTTCTTCAAAGCAATGCATAGAAATGTAATGTAGTGATATACAAGAACTAATTATATAATTGGTGAACATAATTAGAAAGTGTAATTATACCTTATTTGCTAAGACTCTTTCTTTTAAACTAACTTAAATTTGAATCTCTTTCCGAAATAAAATCTAACAATATATTGTTGAAACAATTAAAGTTGCAAAGTGTGAAAGAAACACTTTATAGAACCAGAATTTTATTGAGTTAATATTTAATTTAGTAATAGCAATGACATCTTTACTAGCAATCACATTACGGAAATTATCTGCATATGTATATTTAAAATTTGCATTTCTTCAAAGCAATGACTTGAAATGAATTGTAGTAATATAGAATCACTAATTATATAAATCGTCGGTGTAATTAGAAAGCGTAAATAGACCTTATTTAAACTAAAATTTCCCTCACTTCCTGAGATAAAATGTGACAATGTATTGTTGAAGCAACTATTGTAGCAAAGTGTGAAAGAAACACTTTCGGGAGCCAGAATTTTATTGGGCATGTATTTAATTTGGTACTAACACTTGCATTAGGGATATAATGTGCATAAGTATTTTGAAAATTTGCATTTCTTCAAAATAATGCTATGAAATGTAATGTAGTAATATGGGAGCACTGATTATATAAATCAATGGCGTAATTAGACAGATTAATTAGACCATATTTGTTAAGACACTGAAAAAAAATTTCACTCTATTTCCGAAATAAAATGTAATATTGTTGAAACAACTAATGTAGCAAAGTGTGAAAGAAACAGTTTATAGAGCTGGAATTTTTTTGTGTTAATATTTAATTTGGTACAGGAAAGTATTATATTATGGAAATTATCTGCACACGCATTTGGGAAATTTGCATTTCTTGAAGGCAAGGCTTTGGAATGTAATGTAGTAATACAGAAGCACTAGTTACATAAATCGCCGGCGTAATTAGACATTATTTGTTAAGATTTGCTCTTTGTAACTAATTTAAATTCCATTCTATTTCCGAAATAACATGTAACAATATATTGCGGAAACAATAAAGTAGCAGAGTATGAAAAAAAAACACTTTATAAACCAGAATTTTATTGAGTTTGTATTTAATTTGATACTAGCAATGATATTTTTGCTAGAAATTACATTACGGAGACAATTTGCATATGTATTTAGATACAATGCATTTGGATGATAACATAGGGATAGCTCGTCTTCTACCTAATCCTGGGGTCCTGGATTGGAGTCCGGCATGATTTTGTTTATGATTGCTCTCCTTATGTGTTCCGTCTATGAGGTGAGTGATTGTGTGTCTCCCGTCCCTTCGTGAAATGTGGTTGTGCAAGAAAATGTGACACATTTAGTAGATAAGTTGTAATCTTGGACCTTGTTGGCGGTGCTGAAAAAACAAGAGACGCTCACTAGGCTCAAATCCATAATAGTAATGACAACAACATATTTTAGACACATATCAAATTTCATGTTAAGTCCTACAAAGAGTTTTTCTAACTGTTTATTGATATACACTTTCAAAAATATGTAAACGTGGACTTAAATATATAAAACGTGTTCTGTGATTTTATAACAACAAGTATAAGTCTCTGACAGATCTATCAGCGGGCTTGTAAAGGGGCATGAGTAACAACAGCAATTACATAAATCAAATACAGTCCCATAAACGTGTTTGTGTGAAAAAAATTAATGCTATAAAAGAGAATGAATTTTTAAATTAAAGCGTATGGAGAGTTAAAGAATATTCAGTTTTTTCTTATTGAATAGCTTTTTTAATGAAATCATCATGTCTGGAATAAAAATTAAGGAAGAAAATGAGATCATTTATATTTCTTGAAACCTTTTTATGAAACCAAATTTACAAACTGCAAATGAGTTTCTGAAGTTTTGATCCGAATTCTTAAAACATCTCGATTAAGAGATTTATTAAACAGTTATAATTAAATTCCGGATTCATTATTTGAAATTAATCCAGTATGAATAATCCGATAGCTGATTATACGTCCTAGAAGATTCCTTTAATTTGAAATGAATCTCTAATCCCTAAAAGCCAATACGCACCCATCTATAACATTCGAAACTTCCGCAAATCTTGCAATCAGTTTCATATAATCTATGATTTAATCCTTCTTTCGTCTTCAATCATTTGGATGGATTGTCCGTAATATATTAAATGCTCAGAAAGGGAAATTTCATCCAGATAGAATCAAAATCTAATCAAATGATTCAAAATTTTCTACCGAGATAAGGGGAGATATAAAGGTGGATATTAATAATTCAAATCTCAAATTCGAAGAGTTATCGATACGAAGAAAATTAGCCACGCTAAAATATTTATAGATATGTAGTATCATTTTTTTGCGCATGAATATTAACAAAACTATGTTGATTATTCATCTCTAATCATAATCTTCTAATACATGTTGAAGATTAACATTCCTATTACTTAATAGCTGGTAACCGTTCGCATTGCTGCCAACAAAAAATAATATTAAATGCAATCAATCAATAATTTGCCAATGTTTTATCGAAATAGGATGAAGGGTATGGCGGTACATAAAATACGAACAAAGAAAAATTCTTTTTTTATATAATGGATCTGTGTATTCTCTTAGAATCATAATATTTGGTGTTCTTTCAGAACGATAATGAAAGAAACTATTTATTGAATATCGTGATTCGTTTCATATTCGTTCAAAATTCTCAAATTTAATTTTAGAAAATGGGATTAAAATACTTTCTTTTAAAATTGATTACACATAGAACATATAATTATACCATAAAATCGTTAATACTTTTGAAATTTAAGATGGTGGAAAATTATGTGTCCTACAATACGTTTGGTAGTTGCTGCAAAAATGATAAAATTTAGCTAAAATCTTAAACCGAAGGGCTGGTCACCCCAAAACTTTCTTACCTCTTAGAATTGTTACCTCTGAGAATGATTTACAGGACGTTTGCGTAATATATCTACAAAAAATTAACTTTTAACTAGGATTTAGCATTTCTAAAGAATCTATTGTCTCCTCGGCATACATAAGCGATATACATAAGAGATAAAATTTTGTTTTTATTTAGTTAGATTGTCTGAAGTCATCAGCCATATTAAAGCAAATGATCATCGAATTTCACAATTGCATTAAATTTAATAATCACAATTGCATCGTTTTAATAATTAATGACACGTTAAGATATATAAAGTGTTACAATTTAAAGTTCCATTTTAATATTATCATAATCAGAAAACTACTTGACCAAATATTACCAAACTTGGTAATAGTTTTTAAAATGTAATACGAATTTTTTTTCCACCAAAAAAGTTTGAAAACTCATCACCAACGGTGAAATGACACTAAAAACAATATTAGTAAGCAAAATAGGACACGAAGACATTGGTTTAACATGTGTTTAATCGTTTCTGAATCGTGTTACAAAACAAATTGAGTGTGATGTCCAGTACTTTCTGCCAACAAATTAAATAGCATTACTGCATTCTCTTAGCATATCAAGAGAAATGTCGGTGTAGAGCCTCCTTCAGTTCAGCAATAAAATTATAATCTGGTTTTGCAAATGCAACGTAGACAAGTAAAAATGGTATTGACAAAAAATTAAGCTAATCAAACGAAATATCATTTATATCTTTGTCGTAAATGGGTTAAAATTATTGAAGGAATTAGATGTAATGGAAGCATTTAATTAACCACATTACATATAATAATGTGTCTGAGACATGCATCGAATAAATGAATTTTTAATTTTTAATCTGCAAGTAAGAGAAAAGTATTAAATAATTTGAAATGAAAAAAGTAACTTGAAACTTAATGCAATTAAAGTAATTGAAATAATAGTCAATATTTCAATTAGGAAGCTATTCAATTCATCATATAATTAAGAAGTTAATCAAATTCGTATGTCATGTGGTTAAAAACTATTTGCATGTCAAAAAACAAGACATATAATGGAACTCAGAAACTTGCTTATAAACTCCCTATCATAACATTTCTTTATAACAGTATTAGACAAAAATATTTTTGTTTATAGATGTTGCAAATATATAATTTTTTCATTATCGTATACAGATTTTTAATTTCAAATACATTTTGTGGAATGATGCATCACAAGAAAAATTAATAAATTTACAAAAAAATTCTGTATTGATTTCTCCCAAGCGAACTGAATGTTATACAAGAATTATTAACATTAAAATATAAGGTGCAAATTTTCAATGTGGATTTTATTTCGCTAGATTTATTTATTTAATCATAAATATTTCAATAAAATAAGATAATACCATTATTTAATTTATATAAAAGAGTTTGTAACTTATATAACAGCCTTTGCATTAAGTAAGCCCTATTTATATTTTTCGAATCGTTATGTAATCCTTTTTTAAACAAGAAAGATTATAATGGTTAATATTGCTGATATCTTTATCACTTAAAGAATTATCAGGAGAAATATTTATTTTATTATCAACTTAATGGATTCAGCACATTTCTTTCGTTATTTTATAGATTTTGTAATGGCAAAATGCAATTACTCTTTTTTCTCAGTCTTTACCTTGGGGTCTGATATAAAGTTTTAATGCTTTGAAAAGAGCTTAGATCCATAATCTGTTGGATATTTGCTTAATTCCATTATATGAATTTATCTTGAAACGTAATAAAACAAAGTTTTATAATAATGGAAAGTTTTAAAATAGATCTTAAGAGGCAAGGTAAATTAAACCCACATTATAACTGGGTAATTATAATCAATTAAAAAATGTATTCTCGCTATTAATTTCAAGTCTTATATTGTCCTATAAGCCAATCAAACAAAGTTTGAATGTGTTTAGGTTCATTTTAAGCCAATCATGCAAAATTTGAATGTGCTCAGGTTCCTTTTAAGCCAATCATGCAAAATTTGAATGAGCTCAGGTTCCTTTTATGCCAATCATGCAAAATTTGAATGAGCTCAGGTTCCTTTTAAGCCAATCATGCAAAGTTTGAATGAGTTCAGGTTCCTTTTAAGCCAATCATGCAAAGTTTGAATGTGCTCAGGTTCATTTTAAGCTCTTTTTTGTTTTGTCATATGCTAAGTATAGACCAGGGCTAGTGAACGCAGTGACATGCTTACATCCGTGGTGGCGTAGTGGTAAGATCTTCGCGTCGGAACAGGAAGGTTGCAAGTTCGAGGCCCGATTTCAGCGAAAAACTGCCTATCAGTGGGTCTGGTGCGCGTTAAATCCGACGGGATCAAACGTACTCTCGCAGAAGTTCGGCGGAAGTTTGGAAATAGTGTGTGCCAACTCTGGTGTAGTCGTCGTCATCTGACCACTGTTCAAAATGCCGAGGTTCTTCCCAAAATGGTCCTAGGGTTGCTTCAAAAAGGATCGTTAATACAACTAAACGAAACAGTGACAGGCGTGTTATTGATGACACCTGACAATATTTTGTGCACACTACTGGTTTTCAAAACGACTTGCATGTGACTTCATTGGATAAGCTAAATTTGTCACGATTAGATTGGTGGGAAATTGAAGAATTGGAAATGCAACTGATTGATTTCCATTCAAGTTCAATATGTAATAAAAAAGTTACTGAAACAAGGTGTTAATTCCTCACTCATCACATCGTTGAACCATATTAATACTCCTCATAACACATTCATTTGGTTAAGGATCTCTAAAATAATACTCCTCAAATAAAATCACACCAAGTTAAAAACCAGATTTTATTAAAACACAATTATATATATAAAAAAGAACACCACAGAAGCATATAGATACAGCTTGCGTCACGTGATTGAATTGAGTCACGCGATTGGGCGAGATGGAGAAATGCGCGTGAACACAAGGAAAAAGCCTGAATTGATTGATAGAGAGGTTAAAAAACAACTTAAATAAAAATACCAGTAAAGAAATTTCAAAAACATGGCTTTTTCATTATATCCGAAGTCTAAAAATACAAAACACAGGGAAATATATAGATTAAGGTATCCGATTACGTTCAAAGGAAAATTTTAGAAAAAAATGGATTTTTTAAAAACTGTTTTTGATTTTTGATGTAATGCCAGTTATAAACAGTATAAATTCAAAAAATAAAATGTTGGAAAATGTAATATACTTTGAGAAAAAGACAATTTCTTATAGATATTAATGAATTTTCCCCAAAACGGTCCACACTCTACTCAAAATGGTAATGCATGCATCCTATTTTTCTTTGGACACAATTTATAAAATACAATGATAAATGTAATGAACCAAAATCTAAGAAAAATCTTGAGACGCGAAGAAGTGTTGGGTAAAAAAATACGTATATATGCATTGTTTTCATAAATTCCGACTTTATTTCTTTTAGTATTTTACTGACACTAAAACTTTGGTTCTTTTCATTGCCCATATTATTTAAAACACATATAGAGATTTTTATGTAAATACATCTATTTCTTTTTGAGATACCCTGTTAATGGTGAAGAATTTTTACGAAACTCGGAACTGAAATTAAAGACAGATTTTAGCTGAAAAATATGTTTTACTTAAAATTCTCCTAAATGATAGGTCTGGTCTTCCTTTTCCTAGAAAAGATAAACTGTTTCAGAAAGAGAAAAGTCTGAGATACAAGATATAACAAAAAAAATCGCCAATGTGGTCGATAACAATTGTTTTTAACGTAGTCGGATACCTTAAATTTGTACACAGATTTAACATATAATGTAAACCCCTGACAAATTTCGAACAAATTCAAGCAATGGATTGGATGTTTGTGGATCGCTATTTTTAGAAGCAAGTAAACTAAATAAACGCGAAAGGTCAAAAATGCAATAAATATATTATCAAACTCGAAATGGAATTTTATGATTTCAGTTCTAACTTTGTGTTAGCTTTGGTTTTATTTGGTTGTGTTGAATTGAGTTATTTTAACTCCCCGTTTCAAAGCAATACCAGAAATATTTTGTGATGGATCTCGTAATTTTAACGAGCGGTCAGGTGACGAGGATGACACCTACTATAGAACTCTACTTGCTGCTGCCACATCAATGATCAAATTTGATATATTACGCTGAGCACAGGTCGATGACTGGTTATAAAGCACTTAACATAAGTTTTGATACATGTTTACAATATGTTGCTGTTACTTATGGCTTTAAGCCGTGTGAACGTCTCTTGTTTTCAAAGCATCGCCACGTAGGTCCAAGAGTACGACTTAGCTATTTAATGCGTCACTGCTTTATCACTTTCACTGCCCCTTCTTTTCAGGGGGACACATTCACACACGTGAATAAAACACATTGGAGCAACCATAGACGAACCTGGTACTTACTGTTCATAAGTAAGAAACGCTACCTTTATACCAGGACGCAGGCGTGGCTATAATATAGATGTTTTATTTACGGCACTTGCCATTGGACAAATCCTCTGTGACTTAGATAGTCATTCAATTTGAGCCAATAGGATGCGTCTTTGGTTTTTTTTTTTTTTTTTTTTTTTTTTGAGTGGAGCCATCTAGGGCCAAGTGTACGACTTTGCCACTCATAATCTTTTTTTACGGGGTGGACTTTCATTCACTCAGCTACAGATCATAATTTAGATCTAAATCAGAGAAACACTACATGCAGTGGTAGTACTCTAGACATTTAGGATTTAATGATCACGACAGATTTATACATGCGCTAGCTCCCAACGCATAGTGAGTTGACATCTGGAGGCTTCGAACTCGCAACCTACCGGACACGAGTCCAACACCCTACCAACCAGGCTATCCCAGCCCATATAAATGTTAAATATGAACTTTACTGAATTTTATGCACCTGACTCTTTTTCATTTGTAGTTATTGTGTTAACTTAAATCTAACGATTTATTTTCAGTAATTCATATGAAGACATAATTCGTTTAAACGGATTTTTAACCAAAATTATTAATTTACAAATTTTGTGTAAATACCACATATTAAATTTTTGCCTTCTATCTCTAATAATTTTTGAATTATATTTGTCTGAGACAGTATAGAGTTTATGTTATAAAATTATGTTTGTCTAATATCTACAAATATACAAGTCGGTAGGTAGATTGAATGCAAAGATTTTTTTCTAAATTTTTCTATTTCAGACTGAGTTTTTCGAGCTCGATTTTTTTTGTGATGGTTTTAATATTTTCTCTATACGAGAAAGTAAATATATATGGAGTCACTATTTATGAAACATGCTCTTTATTTGCCTTGATATCATCAAATATTTGAATAAAAGTCTTAAAAACATACAGCAATTTAAAAAATCAAACTTATTATTATTAAATATCATTTTAGGAATTTGGTTTGTTGAAATTCAATGATTTTTATATATTATCTCAAATTACCTTTAGAAAATTTCGTATGATTGAATTAAACCAATAAGGTAATTTCTAAAAGTAAATAATGCCTAAAATTTTATTCTCAGCCTAAACTTAAACAAAAAGAAACTGAATGCATATATTTTTACGCATTAAAGATATTCAAAGCAGGCCGAAACAACTCATTTCCAAACGAATTTCAATTTCTTTCTAAAAATTTTGGAAAGCCTGAAATATTCGAAAAACCTCTCTCCCTTTTGACGTCACCTCTACATTAATCAACTTCTACTCAAGCGTAAAAGTTGCGTTTCGCGTTTCGCTGAATCCAAGCGCCAGATTTATTTCGAGAAAATTCGTACTCTCAAACCACTGGATAAACGAACAGAGATGTGAAGAAATTGATTAATGGTGGCCGCAAATCCCTGCGAGGATGATTAAAGAAGCGTCGGTATTAAGAATATAATAGAAAATACAAGGGCAAATATCTCATAATCTTTTGATGATCGACATAATTATAGTTTTTCTGAACAATCTATCTTAATTACTTTGCCCAGATAGATTCTTAGGGTCTTACTTGCGGGAGCAAATGAGTTCTCTAAGCATTTTTGTATATTTTTGGTAGAGCGAAGATTGATTTTAGGTTTATCTTGTGATTATGATTGGATATAATTTCTTTCTTTTTAGATCACTAATTAAAGTAATGAATTTCACATGACAGAAATGTTTACATCTATGGCCCTTTATATATATATATATATATATATATATATATATATATATATGCAAATTTAGAAAGCAAAGTGTCTCCAAAAGTGTCTGTCCGCAATTTAATAACTGAAATTGCTACAGATTTGAATAAAAAAGATTCGTTTTCTCCTTTTTATCGATAGATAACAAAGGGGACAATGCTTCTGAAAAATTAACTTTTTAAATTAAACATCAAAAGGATTCGTTGTTTTCACTAAAGGGAGAGGGATTTTCTAATTTAAAAATGTAACTGTTATTCGAAAATAAGTAAAAAATTATGCATGTCAATAGTAATGAGCAAATACATTCAAACATAATTTTTTAAACCCATAACTTAATTTAGATCAAAGAGATACAAAATTGATTTTCTATTAAAAAAATGTCTTTTTGTTTCTAACCTATGTAATATTTTTCACATCGAATTATTTACATTATGAATGTAAATATTGCTTATCCTAAAAAAATTCAGTAAAATTTTCAAGTGTAAGGGCTTTTTCTTACTTAATTAGATTTTAAAAAAGAATCTTGACTTTTGAGATTTACATTTCTTTTTTTAATGTTTTCTCTAATGAATGCAAGTACCCTAGATCCTCTAAGCGCCTTTCGGATTACTAGGAAAATATTCATGCTAAACTAAGGATTCTGCTTTTTTACACGATCCTCACTCGTATAAAAAAACCGAGGGTGAATGAACTTCTTTGAGAATTTTCTTGCGTTCAGAAAAGATAATTAGATTTTTACTGGGCTTTTCTTAAAGTGATTGGTTTTGCAAATTAACAAGTAACTTATGTAAAAATATCTGTGGGAAAAAATTTCAATAAGAAATACACTTACTGCATCAAAGAATTTAATAAATATATTCATTGCAAAAATTTTCAGTAAGAAGTACACTTCCCACAGTATATAACTCAATAAATATATTAATTGATAAAGTTTTCATTAAGTAATAAACTTCCAACAATATTGAATTCAATAAATATTTTAATTGCAAAAAATTTCAATAAGAAATATACTTCACACGGTATAAAATTCAAAAATATATTAATTGCTAAAAATTTCAATAAGAAACACACTTTCCATAGTATTGAATTCAATAAATGTATTAATTGCAAAAAAACTTCGCGAAGAAATACGCTTCCCACAGTACTGAATTCAATAAATATATAAATTGCACACAAAAAAGTGTACATATTAAGGTATGCGTACACACAAGTAGATTTTTTAAAAATTTTAACTTTAAAAATCCAGCATTTTCGCAGCAGCTAATTACTATATGTTTAAACTCATTTCAGTGAGCGAAAACAGTTAAAGTTATTAATAATCAATCAAATAATATTTATTGAGCTAATTAACATGTTTTTTGAAGCATGACGTACATTCTAATTTATGCATACACACAATTCTTATTATAAAGTATGCCTAATATTAGTATTCATGTTGCCTTCCTCGATCAAGTTATGAAAAATTATAGTTTTCTTTAAACAATTTTTTCATCACCGTTGAATAGCAAAAGAAAAAAATTATTTTTCTGTCATTTAAATTTCAAACAACTATTAGGTAACGTATTTAATTGATTAAAGTTTCAAGATCACAGGTAAAACCATTTCAAATGTGAAATGTTGGTACATTAGTAACCGGTGTAACCACCAGAATTTTGAATGCAATTATGCAAACGTGCATGCATTGTGTCGTACCGGTGTCGGATATCAGTTTGTGGGATAGAGTTCCATGAATGTTGCACTTGGGCGATCAATGCTGGGATGGTTAATGCTGGTTGTAAATGAGGCTGGAGGTGTCGTCCAACGATGTCCCATACGTGCTCTATTGAAGAAAGATCGGGTGATCTAGCAGGCCAACGCAACATGTCGACACTCTGTAGAGCATGTTGGGTTACAACAGCGATATGAGGGCGAGCGTTATTCTTTTGGAAAACACCCCCTTGAATGCTATTCATGAATGGCAGCACAGCAGGCTGTATCACTAGACTGACGTACAAATTTGAGAGTGCTCCTCCTGTCATACGAAATTGCTCCAGAAACCATAACTCCAGGAGTAGCCTTCTGTGTCTAGGCCGCAGACAGATCACTAGCAGGCGTTCACCTGGCCTCCTTCTAACCAACAAACGGCTATCACTGCGACCAAGGCAGAACCTACTTTCATCAGAAAACACAACAGATATCCACTCCGTCCTCCAATGAGCTTTAGCTTGACACCACTCACGTCGCAAACGGCAGTGGTTTGGAGTCAGTGGAATGCACTGTACAGGGCGTATGGCTTGGAGCTGTCCTTGAAGTAACAGATTTATAACAGTTCGTTGTGTCACTGTGGTGCCAACTGCAGCTCGAATTTCAGCTGCAGACGCAGTACGATTAGCCACAGCCATACGCCGAATACGACGGTCTTCCCTCTCAGTAGTACCACGTGGCCGCCCGGAACCTGGTCTTCTTGAGGCAGTGGACCCCTTCCCTTGACCACTGCCGCCAATACTCATGCACAGTGGGTACATTCCTGCCAAGTCTTTCAGCAATATCGCGGAAAGAAAACCCACCTTCTCGTAGCCCAACAACACGACCTCGTTCAAACTCAGTGAGCTGTTGATAATAGCTTCTTCGTCTTCTCAGAGGCATCCTTGACTAACATTAACCCACTACGTCAAATCTCAACTGTAAATAACGATCACGAACCTGAGAGCGCTTATTTAAAGCAAACCTCATTTGCATGTTCATAGT
>JAPMOQ010046776.1:0-14091 GCA_026543055.1 Argiope trifasciata
TTAAAGTACAATTTACTAATAATGTTAAACAACTCCTACTAAATATAAAATTAAATTGAGGCTATTTAAAAAAAACTTACTTTTTTTCTGTGTTCACTATTAATATCTGTTCCTTCATAATTTCTTGCCTCTTATGTCAGTGATTTTAAAGATTAAATTAGCTTAATATATTTTTTCACTTGCATTACAAAATTATTCAACTTAAACCAATAGAACTTTAAGTTCAAACATTTCTTCCCGTGGATAAAAGAAATCCCTACAATTTAAAAATTAAAATATTAAATGTATTATTATCGTGACATATGGTGCCGACCTTAAAAAAATTTGAATCCATTTTCTAGAGTTGCCCGAATAGTTACATATAAGCAGATAATTTGAATTGGAAAAATAATTTAACAACCCAAAAATTACATTTTAGATTTCTGGGAAAAAACGCATACACCACGTTTATGTTTTTATAAAGTCCTCCGCTCCCATTAGCATATTAAGTTAATTGTAACTAAGAAGCTAGGGACAATAAAAATTCAAGAATTTGGGAGTAAAACGGAGTTATTTATGAATTTTAGATCACTTTAAACTTTTATAAAAGCTTCTTCAAAATAAAGATCCATTCGAGGGATTTTTCCCATGTTAATGTCTTAAAATAGTGATAAAGCAGTTTCATAAGTCTGTCGGCTTTGATTGCAAAAAAGTGCAATATTTTCTATTTAAAAAAATTAGTGAACCCAGATATTTACTAAATATAATTAAACCGAATAATTTATTGCATAAAATTTTGATTTCGTTATTGATTACTGACTGAAACGACATAAATCGTATTTGTTCGATATTAATGCATTTTTACTCATTGGAAATAAATGCCTGCATCCAATGGTCCAGATATTAAAAATTAGGCTACAATTCGTGGCGACTCGTTGCATTAATCATTATGATAATTTTCAATACAAATAATTTAATAAAAAATGTTTTTCAGTTAATCAAAATTGTTTGCTTGGATTTATGCATTGATTAATGGATATTTCATCTATATTTTTAATTTGGTTTATCCTCATTTTATTCTTGCTTGGAATATGTACCGAAATCTTTTTATAACAACAATAAATCTGTCAGAATCAAACTTCCGAGTATCAGAAATCATGTTTATTGTAAATATCTCTGAATTTATTTGAAAGATTGTATAAAAATTTAGAAAACCTCAAGAAATTATGCATATATGTATTAAGTGTATTTAAAATTCTACCAATTTTAAATGGCGTACTGTAAAGTAACAGATTTTAAAACTTCAAACTCATAATTTTAATGAAAATTGCAAATGCAAACAAGCAAGACTGATATCCCCCAAACTTTTTCGTCTACTATGTAATAAGTATGCAATTAGAACACCTTTTTTTCTAACAAAATGAAATAAAAATTTCTTATAAAACTACAATTGTAGTCACTACAATTATCAAAAATAAAACTACTATAAATATACTATATACTACTACTATATATAATACTGTAAGTAGTAAAATAAAAAAAATTACAGTTATCAAATATTATTTATCAAAGTCATTCAACTTTCATTTATTGTATTTATATACTTGATGGAGTACAGGCCAACCAATAGTCACCTTGTTGGTAGGTTTGGGTAAAAATCTGAAAAAAAAATCTATATTTCAGGTATTAAAATTATGTATTGAACTTTACTGTTTATGCTCTTTGCGCTTTGTTTATATATTACTAGACGCCTTTGGCGACCAGCTGGTTTGCCAAGAGTAATGGGGTCTAAGATTTTCAATTAAATTCTCATGTGCCTTGCTCTCTTTATAATTTCTCTGCCAGATATATTTAAACTTCGAAAGTCACGTAACACTGATTTACTAAATTAACGATATAGATGTTGCAAACGATCATAGAAACCTTTGTATTGTATTTCTTTTTTAGAAAACATAACACTTAATATTTATTTAATTTCATCCAATCACGTGGTGAATGTTACATTTTTTTTTTTTTCGATTTAATTTGCAGTCATAGTTCATTTATTTTTTAATTTGAACTTCTGTCAGTATGATTTCAACAGTTTAATAAAAGCCATTTTTTTCCCTTTGCTCGTTCATTATTTATTTTAGAAAATGTCACATATTATATTTCTTTTATTTTATCCAGTCACGTGCTAAAAGTTGCCTCTCTTTAGATTTAATTTGTAACGATGTTTTTTTTTTAGTTTGAACTTCCGTCAATAGGATGGCAACATGCTGATAAAACCTAATTTTTCCCCCTTGACGTGCTCGTGCAGATTAAATTTTATTGTTTTGCC
Source organism: Argiope trifasciata (assembly GCA_026543055.1). Classification (NCBI taxonomy): domain Eukaryota; kingdom Metazoa; phylum Arthropoda; class Arachnida; order Araneae; family Araneidae; genus Argiope; species Argiope trifasciata. Next base: position 2,300 of record JAPMOQ010046776.1, read on the forward strand.
CGAAATATATTGTTGTAAAACATGATTAAAATAGTTCTTTAAAAATTCGTTAAAAATAGAAGCTTAAGTTATATATTAAAACAGTGATACCATTAGAAAGCTAATTTTTTAATCTTTAAATTGATGTAAAAATCATGTTTGTGCAATCATATTTTCGAAAGTTATAGCGGAAAAACGTCGAAATTTCGCTTAAATTTTAATTAATTCAAATTCTAATTAAAAATTCGGGAAAAGAACTCCGAGGTGCACATTCCCGACTTCCAAGGTATACATGTACCAAATTTGATAGTTGTAGGTCCAACGGTCTGGTCTGTAGAGCGCCAACACACACACACATTGAGCTTTATTATAAGTATAGATTATAAAAATATTTATAAAGGCTATGATGACTAGGAAAACACAAGGCTTTTTAAAGGGTTAAAGTGTCAAATAAGCAATGCTATATAATGTTGTAAATGTGAAATGAGATTATTAGTCCTCAAAGTAAATTAAATCAATATTTGTAACCATGTAAAGAAGTCGCTAACATGTGCATTTTTAAAAATTATTCTGAACAGTTAATTGCTATTTCTTAATATTTTCTCCTTTCAGGTATTACACATCTTACCACTTTCAGTCTTCATTGTATCGAGTCTAAATTATATCTATATAATAAAAGAATTGACAGAATAATTTCTTAGTATTTTACTTTCTCTTACTGTTTATTAGCAAGAGATAAATTAATATTAAATATTCCGAGTCAATATTAACTAAAGTGTAAATATGTATATTCGTGTGGCTAATCAGAATTTTTTTTCTTTTTAGTGGGATTTTCTAATATTTCATGTTTTGACATTTACAATATTTACCACTTTCAATTTTCCTTTTATTGTATCCAAATGACTGTTAAGGTATCCGACTACGTTCGAAGGAAATTTTTTGAAAAACTGGATTTTTTAAAAACTATTTAAAATTACGGTTTTTATATGTATTGTCATGATATAAAATACTAAAAATACAACAAAATTATTGAAAAATATAATTTTTTTGAGAAAAAGCAAGAGTTGGGGTAAATTTTAATAAAATTTAATCAAAACGGTTAACATTCTACACAAAATTGCAATGCAGCAATCCTATTTTACTTTGCACCAAAGTTATAGAATACAATGATGAATGAAATGAACCAAACTCTCAGACAAATCTTGAGATTCAAAGAAGTTATGGGTAAAAATATACATTTATATGTATTTTTTCCATAAATTTAAAACTTAATTTTTCTAAAAACACTTATAAATGAAAAAGTATTTCACCAACAATAAAACTTTTGTTTTATTTCATTGTCCCTATTATTTAAACCACGTGCTGAAAATTTTATGTAAATACCTCCATTAGTTTTTGAGATAACCTGTTAATAGTGGAGAATTTTTATGAACATTAAAGTTTTGAAAACATTGAAGTGAAAGACAAATTTTTGCTGAAAAAATATGTGACCCTGGATGATAAGTTAGAACCTTCCTTTTTCTAGAAAAAGGAATTAAAGTTTTAAGAACATTGAAGTGAAAGACAAATTTTAGCTAAAAAGATATTAACTCTGGGAATAGGTCAGGCCTTCCTTTGTCTAGAAAAAGGAATTAAAGTTTTGAGAACATTGAAGTGAAAGACAAATTTTAGGTAAAAAGATATGTGAACCTGGATGATAGATCAGGCCTTCCTTTTTCTAGAAAAGATAAATTGTTTTGAAAAGAGGAAAGTCTGAATTAGAAGAAATAACAATTAAAAAAATTCACCAATGTGGTCGATAAGCAGTGTTTTCAACGTAGGCGGATACCTTAACTAACGAACAAATTGACAAAATATCTTCCTCGTATTGCACCTTCCCTTGTTGTTTATTAACATAACCTTAACATTAACATATTAAATAACCACTAAAACAACATGGAAGAATAAGAGATATGATATGTCATCAATATCTCCTCTCAGGGTTTCAGCTCACGCTTTGCCTGCAATAACACTTATCTCTTGCACTCAGGTGCTTGTACCCGACCAATTCCCTCGGAGATCGATGAATCTAGAAACAAAAAGAAATTCGAAATCCTCGGAAGGTGCTATCTTCATTTATCAACATTCTTTTTTTTTCTATGGGAAGACAGCTTTGTTTTTCTTTGCGTCGCTTCTTTATTCCAAAGGGAGAAAAGATGTGTCTTGGCGGGGAAAAAGTAATACTACATTCTCTTGCATTAAATAATGGGCAAAATGAAAAGTTATGATCGTGGAAAACGATTTTTTTTTTTTTGGCGAGAATCAATCTGATGAAGTATCTGGTGATAAAAATTAATAAAAATAAACGAGCGACGGAGATTTTAAAATGCTTTTAAGCTCTTTGTCAGATTTGTAACAAGGAAATATGTATAGCCTGCATTTTTTTTGTAAGTACTTGATTCTAAAATCATACGATGAAATTGTCCAAAATACTTTACAGGGCAAATTTTAACAGGATAAATTTAAATCAAAATAATGGGTTTTAAACTACAATATTTAATACTTAGTAATATGTTGGATAATATTCGTTCATTATAAAATATGGTTTCGAAAATGTAATTAAATATTAATTAAAAAATAAGCGTAACATCAGATAATTTCCACAATTGATGTGGCTGATATTAAGAGTAAATATTTTAAATTGTCTTAAAAATTTGAAAAAAAAAAAAGAATTGTCGTGTATTGCCATGTATTTTTTCCCATAATTTAAAATGAAAACCTTTAAAAATGTTTTATATATGTTTAATAAATGAAGAATCGCAGAAGATTTTAAAAAATTTATGAGGACTATTTTCCTTGTTTCCTTTGCGTCTTTCGGCTTTCAAAATGCTCCTTGTGACGATTATATGCATTTTAAAAAAATAACATTTATTAGCTGCTATAATTATTTGTAAATCACAACATGCCACAGAATTAGAAAAAAAAGCCCACTTTCCTCACATCAGAGCTGAATTGGATTTGTAGCTGAGAAATATGGATGCTAGTTTGCTCTGCGATTATAAGTGCCAGTGAAGAAAAAGTTTTCAAAATATTAAGTTAAAAGTAATCAAAATTTCGTTTTTACTTTTCCGTATACAAAGGAAAAGTATAGTAATTGTCAAAAAAACACTTCCTAAATACATTTTTACCAGATCTTTACGTTTCACACTTCGCCGAGAGCTAAAAACACATTTTTTAAGTTAAATTTATTTGTATAAATTTATTAAGATAAGTCAAATAATGTCTTTAATTTGACGACTGAAATTTCGTACATGGTCTTTCATTAAATCTGCAGAAATATATCAAGGTATGAACGAAATCCATCATGTCTTTTGAAATACTGAATTTGGTAGCTACAACGAAGTATAAAGGTATGCACAAATAACGGTTGCGTTGGTCAGACAAAAAATTTTGTTTGTTATTCTGTAATATTGCCCTTTTTAATTCAAAAACTATGTAATTTAAATTTCATGTGTCATTATATAACTACTGTGCAGTTTTATGCTGTGGTGTAAATTCATAGACACGATCCGCACTTGGTGACGAATTTTTTGGAATCGATAAAATTTTGATGTTTGTAGCTCATAGTCTTGATATAAAGAATTTTTATTCTTCTGTTATATCAGAAAGGCTTTCAGGAATCCATAAAAACACTTCTTACGACATTAAACGTAATTTAGGCTACACAAAAACCGAAATTGACGAACTTGACTTCAATTTCGAAAGAATTCGACTAACAGCATTGATAGTTACAACAAGCAACGAAAATAAATTTATTAGCATGGACTCATTTGGATTATTACAATATATTACAATATTCAAGGAGGAATATATTGAGCCCAATATTATAACAATGTTCCGCATATTCCGCGTAATTGCCCTAGTTTAGTTTAATTTGGTTATATTAACGTCCCGTTTTGAAGCAACACTAGGGCTATTTTGAGAGTTACCTCGCAATTTTGAGCTGCGGTCAGATGACGAGAACGATACCTGAACTGGCACCACCCCTTTCCAAACTTCCACACCACACCAATGGAAGGACATTTGGCCCCGTCAGATTTAACGTACATTAATCCCTCTTACACGACGGTTCTTCAGTGGAGTCAGATCTCGAACCTACAACCCTTCATTTCCGAAGCCGAGATCTTACCACCAGGCCACCACGGTCCCCGTAACTGTTCTAATCCAGCTGCAAAATCATCTATTCAAAATTAAAATTGATAAAAAAAAATATTTAAGTTTACGTTATTTAACCAATCTTGTCTTTTTGGCAAGTAGCATACCATACTATAAATATTGATGATGCAATAAAAGATTTTTCTTTTGACAAAAATAGAAAACAAAACTTTGCTATTAACTAAAACTTCACTTATTAAATTCAATTAAATTTTCATCAAAAAATATATTAAGAATATCAATCTAGTTCTAATTGAAAGTGTTTTATGTTTTAAAGTTGATATTATCTGTTCTTAATTTTGTGTAATAACTTAGTATTATTAACGCATATCAATCATATTGCGCAAACATATATTAATATGTATAAGTACTTTTGTAACAAATGTGTTTAGGATATAATAAAACGTAATTATAGTTTATTATATAGTATAGTATAATAAAAGTATATTCTTTATTCGTATTCTGTACTATGCATAGTAAGCATAATAATAAATTTATTCTTACTAATATTTTCTTTGGATCTAAAAAAAAGACGGCGAATATCACCTAATTCTCAAAGCAAATGAAGCCCAAGCCATTAATTCGATAAATGAAATATTTTGTAAGAGTTATTGTTTTGGGGCGTTCTTAATTTTTATTAATTAAATGTCAGTGATTATAAGCACTAATATAAACAGAAGTCTATTAAAGAAATGACATTTATCTACAAACAGAACTGAAAGTCATCCAACTAAATGAAAATAGATGAAAGCAAATTTTCTCATAAAATTAAGCAAGACAAACGGCAGGACTTCATACGAGTAATCCGCAAATTACAATTTAATGTATGAAAACACAAATTCACATCTAACGCAAAGGTGAAATTTCCAACTTTTAGTAAAATTGAGCCCAAATGTTCTCGAAAAAGGATTAACATTTCTATTTCACGCACTGTGAAATTTAAGATATTTCTATCATATTCCACAATTTCCTAATTACTGAAGAATATACTTTAATATTCCGTGTTTGTTGAGAAGCAGTTTTCACTTCCACACATGTCTTTAGAAATCAAGCTATGATTAACTTGGAACATAATATACCAACTACACATTTGGCACTTTTCGTTTATACGGGTGCAAGATGTCGCCAATGTGAGCCAAATGCGAATCAAGTCATTAAGCGAAGCAAATGACAAAACAATACCGCCGAAGTGAACAAAACACGAACAAAGTCGCCAAGTGTAACTAAGTGAAATTTGACTTGACTTAGCATTTTGAGTGACTTTTTGATGATTTCGCACTTTTTCCGACGAACAATTATTTGGCGACTTTTTGGCAATTTTTTCATTGCGCCCATATAATGGGAAGGTACCATACATTTCATTATTGCAAATCTACTCATATAAATGTTTATATTTATCATGTAATTCATTATAATTACATTCAGTCGTATGATGTATTTGGTCAGATGACCAATCACTTCAGACTTAGGACATTTTTTTGCATCATAGTTTCTATCTCTATAATTTCGATAACAAACAAAATAACAAATTTTTCATCATATCTTCCATTGTTAAAAGCAAAATACCAAGAATTTTGCTTAATATGTAGCATAATTTGTATCAGAAATAAAAATTACAGTACACTCGAATGATAGAAAATATATAAGCCTTATAATTACGTTTTTATTAACATTATCATACTATAAGTTTGACTCGATTAGAATAATTCTATACATAAAGTACAAAACAAATGTAGTAATTAAAATAAAACTGCTTTTTTATTTTGCACTATTTAATTCTTATAAATATAAATAATTTAACAACTTCATGTTATTATCATGAACGTCAAGTTATTAAGTCATATATTTAGTTAAACTAAAATGAACAACCAATTTTCTCAGAAAGGTAGCTAGTCTCTAAAGTTATTTGTATCGATTAAATTTTAGATAGTAAATATTATTATTCTGTGTTGTGGTATCCTGATTGGTAGGATTCGCATCCCTCGGGTTGCGAGTTCGAACCCCGTCGGTCGGAGACCTTCGCATGTGGTGGTAGCTGGCGCACTTATAAATCTATCGTGGTCGCAAAGTACTTAATGTCGAGAGTAATACTACTAGAGGTACTGGTTCAGAATAGATCGTTCTCTGATCCAGGTCTAAATTACGATCTGTGATTCTATGAATGAAATCCTCCCAGTTAAAAGAGTTGTAACGTATGAGTAACTAATTCATATTCTGGGCCCTAGATGGCCCTTTTGAAGAAAAACAAGAGGCGCAAAATATTTGGATTAAATCGCAATGTCTCTTAAGTCAACCGGCCAGTCAACGACAAGTCCCAATAAAAACCACAACAAATATTATTGCAAATAATTTTTACAACAAATTATAAATTTATATCACAACTTCTTAAACATTTTACTAAAAATTTAACTACTTTATCGTATACTTTTATATTCATCCATTTTTAAGATTTTGTTTCGAACTCGATAATTTTATTTTTTTAAATGTACTTTTCAGTGTATTATTAAAAGAATATTTTTAAATTTATATTTTGCTCATTTTTTACTTTTTAGCTTTTAATACATTTTATAATTCATTATTATAAATGATGAATAAACGGAATCTTAAAATAAGTCCATTTTCCGAATGACTACAATGGGGGATACATCGCGTGAAAAAAATTTAACTTAAATGAAACGGTTATTTGATAGTTAAATATGAAAGTATTGAACTGCCTTTAAAAATTCAAAGCGATACAAAATACTGAATATTAACTTAAAAAGAAGTGAATAATAATAAAAATAAAAACCCTATCATTTATATAATGAAAAAAAATGAAAAAATAAAAGAATGAATGATATAAAAATGAAAAGAAATGAAATAAAGCATGAAAATGAATAACTAGTAGTTTGAATTTAATTGCTTTTAATTTTGTCTGTAGTTTTATTCTTCTTTGTAGCAGCAAAGATTTCGTATAATACTTTTTACTTTAATTTCATAATGAATAAAAAATACCAAAATATGTAAAATTTCCTAAATAACTACGGAATGTAATTAAAAAAATATTTTACCGTTTTTATCTTCTTTTAAGTAAACATTTAAATAGAATCATTAATAATTTATTGTTTAGGAAAAAAACATCGCTCGGGTAAAAATAAGAAGCTGAAACATAGAAGTAATCCTTTAAGGGACGAAATGAATTTTAAATCAAAGTACTAAATCCCTTAAGAAAGTAATTTTCTTTGTCCTTTTCCTCCTGTAAGTTAAAAAGTTTGAAGAGCATATCTATTTAAAATTATAATTATTTCCAGAAATTGAAACCCATCCAACTTAAGGAACGAAATAATAACATCTGTTCTATCTCAAATAGAAATTCTTCCAAGCATATTATATCACTCCTGATTTTCGCTAGGCCTGTCTAATAAACCAGGTTACTTTTTTTGAAAGAAGCGAATGTGAAAGCGGAGTGAGATGAATTCCGTTCCATAACGACGACTCGCGTAAAGCTACAAATGTTCCCGCACAGAAAACAAAATCGATATTCGTCGGGAAAATTGTGCAGTTTCTTTTCAGGTTTAGCGACACTGGTAAAGACCACAAAATTTGAGAATAAATCTGGAGATAGAGGAGGGATATAAAGATGTATATGACAACAAATTTATCCGGAAATTGTGGAGGCAGGCAGAACGAATATAAATAGAGAAAGGATGAAAGAGTTGCATTATTAAAATTTCGGAACATTTCAAAAATTATCTATATTTTGATTGTAATAACCATGATTATATGTAAGGTAAGAAAAGTTAAACATTTTATGTAGTTTTATTATGTTATAAATTAAAAATTCAAATGCTTACTACTGTGAATAGACCCCACCAGGGGTTTAGTTTAGTTTAGTTACATTAACGTCCCGTTTAAAGCAACAAGAGGGCTATTTTGGGACGGACCTCGTCATTTTGAACCAAGAGCAGATGACGAGGACGTCACCTGAAAAAGCATCTCCCTCTCCACACCACACCAGCGGGAGGACGTTTGGTCTGACAGATTTAACGTGCAAGAGATCCCCCTCACACGACGGTTCTTCGGTGGAATCGAGTCTCGAACCTAAAACCCTCCGGTTCCGAAGCCGAGACCTTACCACCAGGCCATAAATTTATCAGGATTTAGTTGTTTCTTATGGCACTTTCATCAGCCCGTACTACAAATTACTATTGACATGTGACCACGACAGATTTATGAAGGTACCAGCTACCTTACTTAAGTTGGCTTGGTCCAAGCTTACACTCCAAGGCTTGCAAATGCCTTACCAATTAGGCTGACCGGGCCTTCAATATAGAAACATTGTCAATTATACCACATAACATAGACATGCCCACTAACAAAGTCAGCGATTTATGAAGAGGTGCAGGCTTAAACGATTAGGAGTTCGATGGTTCTTCTGTGGAATCGAGTTTCGAACCTGAAACCCTTCTGTTCCGAAGCCGAGACCTTACCACCAGGCCACCGCGGCCCCGACCCCACCAGGGGACATCACCATTATGCATATGAGTGATTGCCGTGTGAGTTAGACTCCCGGTTCATTGGTAAGTAGAAAGGTGAGTGATTGGAAAAGTAGTTGCTGGTGCAAATTACCTTCATTTCAATGAAAGGAAATATTCCCTAAGATAGGAATTAGGCGGGAACAGATCAGGGCTCTTAGAGCTGCAACTCTGGTTTTCTGCTCCTGCTACCACATCAACATTCATTCAGTATAATCTTGCTGTTTTGGTAGGGTGGAAGTAACTCCAATGTAATTATTGCTATACGCTATTGTTTCTAAGTTGGTAGAATGCCACATTTTCTTTAAACAAACTTTTTAAATTTGTCCTTATTAGATACCAGAATGTGGAAACTAAACACAATCCTTATTAATATAAATTGATTCGATATAACAACGTGTAAAAGGAATATAAATTTAAGTTATTACATTCAAAATGGAATTGAAAATATTTAAATTTTAATTGTTAAAGTTAATTTGCATTATTCCTATAGCTTTTAATTTAAAATAGAATTGGTATGACTATAAAACATATTCATATGAATTCTAAGCCGTTAGTTAAATATTTTTGCATGGGAGTGATTTCCAGACTGAAATTTAAGACATTTCTGAATAGATCATTAAAAATATTCTATAATTACCAAAGAACGACTAAATTAACAAAGGCTGCATAAAATACAAAAAAGTCTTTAAATTTAATTAGAGAAAGACACCAAATGGAAGATTGGAGACAAAATAGATTCTGTGCATAAATTCACATTGAAGGAATAAAAAAATCATCAAGACGTACAATGATATTATTCAAGATAATGGTTTCCCCTAAATACTATATTCATATCTCAGGATTATCGATTTGATTAATGATTCTTACATTTAAATAAAATCTCTATGAATAATAAAAGAGAAGTATATCTTTCTTTGATCATGAATTGTAATTCCGCTTTACAAGGCTAATCTAGAAATACCAGTCTTGGCACTTAAATTCTTTGAAAAATTGAACAATATAACTCGAAGTGGTGCTTCTTATATTTACTAATAAAAAAAGTAAGCAAAATCTTTATAACTTTCCGCAACTTCTGGAAATAATACAGCATAAAAATAATACATTATTTTAAAATTCAAAAAATTATCTTTCCAATGATATCAAATTTCTAAGCATAATCTTTTCCTTTTTCTTCACTTTTAAAGCATTTCACACTTTTTTATAATAATATAGTTCATAATTGAAGTGGAACTCAATGTTGATTATTGCTAATTATTGTTCATATAATGTTCATTATTGTAAGAAAGTGCTCAAATAATGTCCAGTGTTGTTAATAATTGTTCAAATGTTATTATTGTTAATAATATTTCGTCTTGACATTTCACTAATGCTGACATATGAATCAAAATTTGAAGTTTAAAAATACCATGCCACTGAAACTATTAAAATTGAATAACATACAAAGAAATTTAAATATTTAGCAACTTTTTATTTGGCAAATCAATGTTCAGTAATAATGACAAGTATAAAAATAATTTTAAAAAACTGCTACATTTCACAGAAACAGCAAAATTTGCAGTAAACCTTTTAGACAGGAAATAATTTTCATTTTTTCATTATATAATGAAAATCACTTACTAGGGTAGAAATTGCAGCAATAAATCTTCATGTGTCAGAACTGAGAGTTACTATTTTTTATAATGTATTCCAAACTTTTATGAAAACGTACTTTTCAGTCTATATAAGAAATGTATTAAATTCCTCTCTAGAAGAAATCAGTTTATCAATCCTATGTTGAATTATTATCCAAGAGATCATTTTATTTTCAATGTATTATTTTTAGTAGAAAATGTAGTACTAGCAATGTATTATTTTTAGCAGATTATTGGAAATTTTAAATTATCTTTTGCATTAAATAACAAGTATGAATTCAGAAATTATTTATGTGACATATTAAAATCCCCAAAAATAAGGCGCATGATGATATTAGATGGGAATTTTTGGAAAGTTCGAAAATTGTTATCTTTTTAATATTTGCAGGGTAACGATTACAAAACATTTCTGAAACTAAAATATACCAGTTAAGTGGGAAGCGTTTTTTTTTAATTGCAAAAAAATTTCTTTTGGGCTAATGAAGAGGTTTAAATCAAAAGTATTGTAGTTTAGATGTTTATCAAATGATTTGGATAAATTCTGGAGATAAGAAATATATTATCTAGTTCCAGTACAAAAAAGCAAGCTGTACTTTAATCCATTTTTTAAATATTAAAGTTTGACTGATAAATAAAACACTTTTTTAAACAAATTCAAACTGGAAGCGTTAAAAACAACCATAAAATATTTCAGAAATTGCATAACATATTGATTAATCACTATACCATTTGAACAAAAGATATGCATTAAATTTTTACTAAGGATTTTTTGTAAGAAATTCTATTATATTTTATATTTGAGTAAATTGCATTTAAAGACATAAAATAGCTTTTAAACATATGGAATAGCAAATATAAAAATTAGGGTAACTTCCCAAAACGTAGACATATATATAAAACAATTCTAACAGTTTTATAAAAAAAAACTTGTTTAAACATTAATAATCTAAAATAAAGTTCACAGTGTGGTAAAAAATCGACTTTTAACGTAATTACCTACCTTAAAAAGCGCAATTATTTATTTCATGTAACATCTGGTAACATGTTATTTTAAACTTACTATAAAGGGAAATTAGTTTTTCTTAATTGAAAATGAGAATGAATTTGACAGCTTTGATAGCATGGGTATTAATGGTGAACGAGAATTCATTACATTAAATTGCCAAAGAAAAAAACATTAATTATAAATGATTATTTATAAGGATATATGCTTGAAAAAGAATTTCAAAATTAAGCGCACCTTCTGGAAAGAACTAGATAAACATTATTGAAAATATTTTCTGAATCCTACGATTACAACATAGATAATATTCGAGAACGTAACTTAATAATCATTCTTCCAGAATAATTATTATTAGCCTTTAGAGAACACTCAAACCTTCACATTCATTCATTATTAAAACCATACCGTCTACCATGGAGGAAAAAAAATCTTCCAGCAGCTTAGAGTACTTCAGACGTAGTTGAAAAA